>JAXBDA010003130.1:0-36911 GCA_036023075.1 Gaultheria prostrata | reverse complement strand
TAACACATCTAATCCACTCACAGGGCAAACTTACAATTTTGCCCTCGTTATAAAAAATAATAAGTCCATCCGTTTTATTTCCACCGTCAACTTCATCTTCAACAACACCACCACTGTCCACTAACATCCTCGCCGGCCGGCCGCCACCCAAACTCCAGCCAGAAAAGCTTGGACGCTGCCGGATCGACTCGACGTCGGATCTGAAGCCGCTGACGATCAGAGAGATCAGCACTCCGTGGAAATGGAACACCGCCGGATTGACGCGACACGGATCTTAAATGCCGACTATCTGAGAGTAGCTCTCCGTGGAAGTGGAACAGTTGATGACGACGGTTGGGACGGCGTACTGTTGCGTTTCGGGAGAAACTAGAATACAACCGGAAAAAATGGAGGAAAAAAAGAGAGGCGGTGGCCTTTGTTTGGAGAATATGAGAAAAAGCAAAAGAAGAGCTGCAATAAATGCTAGCTGTCTGCTACCTTCTTAAGAAAATGTGAAATAGTCTAACCTTGGCTAGTGTGTAGCCTTTAATGCTTTCGTAGAAAGTTCCACTTCTCCACCAATAGTACCATTTATATTTACATAAGAAAAGAGTAGGGCTGCAGTAGCATATTGCACTATTTTGACTTTTCTTATCAACTTTTTTTTGCGTATAAAATAGGCAATAATAAAAGATGAGCAAGCTAGCTACCTTTTTATCCTCATTAGATGATAATCTGGCCTTCAATTATAACTATTCAGTCATTTTCTCTTAGGCATATACATGGATCGATAATAGATAAGCTACTAGTAGATGGATGGGGATTTGATCTCAAGTAAGCTTTAAAAAATACATATATAGTCCAGATAATCACATCTTGCGAGTCCAGATAACCACCTCTTATGAGTTCAGATGACCACATCTGGTGCCAAATAGGCTTAAAAAAAAAGATTATTTCAGATAACCACATCTGATCCCTAGTAGGCTTTAAAATATGTATATATATATATATATATATGGAAGATGATCTTATAAGGGCTCTCTTACATAGCTTATGTAAGAGATTTTTCGTTCGAGATTGAATTTCAACAATCCGAACAGTTAGATGCGTTTAGAATGTGTTTTTAAGGTTTAGCGCGAGGATTCGTAAAAAAAAATACCCGGAAGGGCTTGATCCGAGCATTTTTCGATAAAAACGTTATATATAGCGTTTTTTCAAAAACTGATCGGATCAAGCCCTTCAGGGTATTTTTTTTATGAATCCTCGCGTTGGACCTTAAAAATATATTTTAAACACATCTAACGGTTCGGATCATCTCGGATCGTTGAAATTCAATCTCGAATGAAAAATCCCTAACATAAGCTATGTAAGGGAGCCTTTATAAGATCCTCTTCATATATATATATATATATTCCAGATAATCACATCTTGTGAGTCTAGATATGGTTATCTGCGTCAGTGACTTTTCCGGCGAAGTCCATTTTCCGGCGACTTTTCCGGTGCCAGTGAACTTTCCGGCAAGGCGTGTTATGTATTAAATTATGTGGGGGTATATTTGTCTATTAAAAAGGGAGAATGGACCTTGTACTTTAGGAAATGCAAAAAAGTGGATTAAAGGTGTTATGGAAATATGAGGTGGACCAGACATGTTAGGAAAATCTATAATGGACCTTAGAACAATTTGTTAAATTTTTTGTAATCTTTATTTAGATTGGGTAATTGTAGATTTCGACAAGTAATTCAATGTCACATTTCAAAAAAAGGAATATAATGATATTTTTTCCATACATCATAAATCTTTTTAATTCCTACGTATCTCGGCAAGTACCATGATACTTATGTGACGGCCACAGTACTTACATGACAAGATGGTACTTACATGAAGTTTCTTGTACAGATACTAATACAAGGTGAAAGAAAATTAAGAAATGTTGTGGGTTAATGTATATTATTATCCATTTACAAAATTGTTGGGCGCCGTGTAATTTACCTAATAAATAACCTTAGAATAATTTTTGATTTCAGGTCGGCACGTGGACCCATGGCGTGGTACTTACGTGACGGGCACAGTACTAACATGACGACATGGTACTTACATGAAGCTTAATGTACGGATACAAATACGAGCTGAAAGAAATTAGAGAAACGCGTCTGATGACGTATATTATTCGTCATTCACAATGTCATCGGATGTTGTGTAATTTACCTAATAAATAACCCTACCTAAAAGAGGATCGTAATGTATTTCAGTTAGGGTTATTTACCTAGACACCCCCTAAACTATTTTTTCCTACGACAAGACCCCCTCAACTTTTAAAATTTTACCAGGACCCCTTCCATTAGCCTTCCGTCTCCAAAACTCAATGTTTGGGATCATGTTTTGATAATCCAAACCACTCAAGTTGTTTAAAACATGTTTTTAAGGGTACTCGCAAGAAATTAGCTAAAAATATGACCAAGAAGTGCGTGATCCAAAGAGTTTTTCATAAATACATATTTGTTTGGATCAAGCACTTACCGGTCATATTTTGAGTTGATTTCTCGCGAGTACCCTTAAAACATGTTTTAAACAACTTGAATGAATTGGATCATCAAAACATAGCCCCGAACGTTGAGTTTTGGAGACAGAAGGCTAACGGAAAGGGTCCTGGGGTAAAATTTTAAAAGTTGAGGGGTTCTCGTTGTAGGAAAAAATAGTTTAGGGGGTGTCTAGGTAAATAACCCTTTCAGTTATACTATATTAAATCTTTTTAATTCCTATGTATCTCAACAAGTGGCATGGTACTTATGTGTCGGGCACGGTACTTGCATGAAGTTTGTTGCACGGATGCAAATACGAGGTGAAAGAAAATTGAGAAATGTGTCGGGTTAAAATATATTACGTACTATCCATTCACAAAATTGTTGGTCGCCGTGTAATTGACCTAATAAATAACCCTAGAATAATTTTCGATTTCAAGTCGGCCCGTGGGCCCGTGGCGTAGTACTTACGTGACGGGCATAGTATTAACATGACGACATGGTACTTGCATGGCGTTTGATGTACGAATACAAATACAAGGTGAAAGAAATTCGAGAAATGCGGCGGATTAACGAATATTATTATCCATTCACAAATTTACCAGAGCGTGTAATTTACCTAATAAATAACCACTGGCATCTGGCAGAGCCAGTAAGGTACAAGAGGGTCACTTGACCCCTCTCATTTTAATTTCTCACAAGAATTTTTGATAGTTTGGAGTTAAATTTTGCAATTCTGACCTCGCAATAATTTTATAAATTGCCACAGTTTGCTTAAAATGCATAGAATTCTCAAGTGTTTTCTTCTTTTTGAGAGTTGATAGTATTACAAATGAGTCTATCGTACCTTATTTTTTGAAATATAATAAGTTATTGGGTCCAATTATAAAGCCAAAATACATGTATCACCGTATACTTACGTTATAGTTAACCTCTTAATTTAGTTAGTACTTCTTTGCATGAGCAAATAGAAAAAATAACGTTAAATTTAATTTTTGATCCCGCTAACTTAAAATCCTGGCTCCGCAAAATAAACCCGAATAATCTTGGATCCCACCTGAAATTTTGGACAAACTTGGTGGATGTGTACATGAACATTTTGACTTGTCCTAAAATTCTGCATCACCATTTGACAATCCAAATACCGCTGACTCATATTTATTATCTCCACATTTTCAAATGCAGCATCTATTGAAATCTTGGGTATTTATTGTAAAGTTGGGTTCTTGTTGTGAGATTAAAAAAAAAAAAAAAAAAAAAAAGCTCACATGGTAACAGATGGTGGTGCATCACAGTGTGAATGAATAAGTGACCTTTTCTGAATTTCTACCGTTTGACAAAAAATGAACTGGCTATTGCATCACCACCATTTCTCTTTTGTATTCCACAGTCCTTTCCCCCTGTATATATATACTGCTCACCACCATTTCTGTTGCCAGAGTTGGAAGAGCTGTCAAGAACATTCAGTGAGAGTGAGAGACATGGAGAGGAATTTAAGCTTTTCCATAGACAATGGCAATCAAATTGAAAAGCTTGATGATGATGGCTGCGCCGTAAGAACTGGTATGAGCAATTAGTTGTTGATTCCTATTTTCAAGCCTTTGATAATATCACTTCTCAGAAGCCTACACTGTCTGTATCGTGTGCCATTTTTAGCAGAAATGATTTTCGGGAATTCGAAATCATCTATATGGTGTTTTTCAAAAAAATGGGTTGTTTTAGACCCACTCTTCCTAAAACAATTTTCGAGAAGTACTAAACACACAAGTTTTCTTTGTTTTCTGACAAATAAGAACAATTAATATGTGGAATATGAGTAATTATTCAGTGTCACCGCCACGTGATGCTTTTAAGGCCCTACTTTGTTTTGGTTTTTAATTTGCTCTAAGGCTCTACTTCACCACACGTCGGTGTGGAGGCCACACACTGTGCTGTGGGGAAGGGCTCTGGCGGTGCTCCAAGAGCAATTGAATTTTTTTGCGATGCAGTTAAATACCAACAGGCCCCTAATGTTTTGGTTTGGGTTTTGAAGGTACTTTGATGACTGCAAGTGCCCATATAATAACAGCAGTGATAGGGTCAGGGGTGCTGTCGTTGGCATGGGCCATGGCTCAATTGGGGTGGATTGCTGGTCCAATTGCTCTGGTTATGTTCTCTCTCATCACTTGGTATACTTCTGTTCTGCTTGCTGACTGCTACAGGCATCCTGTTACAGGCAGCAGAAACCACACTTACAGTGAGGTCGTCAGAGCTAATCTAGGTACCTTCTTTCCCAAATGCTTCAGATACAAATATTCGGAAACATTCCGGAAAGATGTGTCCAGAGCCACATATGGGTGGGTTCCACGTGCATCGTGTGGAACCTACATGGACGATTCTAGACACATCTGTGTTCGTACCTTCTACTTTTCTCCGTAAAACCCCCTTGCAAGATCTTCATTCTGCACTGTTCTTCTTTATGCCTTCTCTCTTCGAAAATGGACTAACTCTCCCTCTCTCAACGCGCGTGAGTACAGGAGGAATCAAAATCCAGCTTTGCGGATTTGCTCAGTACACGAATCTAGTGGGAACAGGCATTGGATACACGATCACTACTGCTATTAGCATGGCGTATGCATTAACTATACTAATCATTTGTAATCATGAAGTTAATAATTTTTATATGTATCTAACTACATCTGTTCTTTTTTGGACTCCCATCACATAGGGCTGTTAAAAGATCACATTGTTTCCATAAGCACGGCCACGCTGCAGGGTGTCATACATCGAACAATCTGTTCATGATGATATTTGGGGTAACACAGATTATCCTGAGCCAAATTCAAGACATTAACGAGCTTTCAATTCTCTCCATAATCGCAGCCGTTATGTCCTTCACTTACTCTACCATCGGCCTTGGGCTCGCCATAGCCAAAGTTGCAGGTCAGTAGCTACGCATAGAATCCAAGTATTAAATCATCAAAAAATTAGTTCTATAACACTAAGCCCAGTTACATATTACGTGCCTAGTGTTTCATTCCGAATATATACCTATATGTATACCTTTAGGTGCGAGTATATTGTAAGCATATCTCATATTGTCGTCGTTATTTTGAAGGAGGGGCACATGTCAAGACAAGCTTAACAGGAAAACTCGTTGGAGATGAGGTCTCAGGTTCAGAGAAAATATGGAGCTGCTTCCAAGCCCTTGGAAACATTGCATTTGCCTATGCTTACTCTCTTGTCCTTGTTGAGATACAGGCAAGCTATTCCCTCATCATCTGCAAGTCAACCACATAAACCAAACATACAATATTCCTTAATGGTGCTTGTCATAGTTCCTATCCAAAGGGTCTTTGACACATCTTTCCCACGATTACGGAGTTCTTTGGCAAATCATGGATAAATCAATAGCAACATGGTTATTCTTCAATTTCATGCTCAGTCATATAGCAGTTAGTTATTCATGGTAATTTATCGATCATAGTAGCTTCTGTCTAGTGTCGGTTCTAGGAGACTAGGACCAGATCCACCCTTGTAAAACTGCAGGCTACATATTCGGATCTTGAATTTACAGAAAGATCTGTGTAAGGAATCGAAAAAGTTAAGATGGTGACCTTGGTTCGACTACTGGTGTGGGACTGGTCCAACAATGTGAACTTGTACAGACTACACATTTTAACGAGTCCAACAACCCCTTAGCTTTAAGTAAAGCCCTCCCTAGCCCTAATGAATATAGATGATATGACGAAGCTAGTCGGACGGCTAGTTTTTGTAGCAAGTCATGTTTCATTTGGCAAACAATTCATTTGATTGTGTGGACTTAAATGAGAGTTCCATGAATTGTAGGATACACTCAAATCTAGCCCACCAGAGAATAAAGTGATGAAGAAAGCTACCTTGATTGGAACATCAATAAGCACTCTGTTCTACATGCTATGCGGACTTCTGGGTTATGCGGCATTCGGGAACAACGCACCTGGGAACTTTCTGACCGGTTTTGGTTTCTATGAACCCTTCTGGCTTGTTGACTTCGCTAACTTGTGCATTGTTGTTCATCTTCTTGGAGCTTATCAGGTAAACCATCAAACATAATCTCTATAATGAGAATCCAGTGGATGTACCTTTGTTTGCACACAGAGAGAGAATCATTTATATGAATTCATCACATACCTCTATAATACAAATACATTTTATATTCGACGTGTCCGTGTCCTTGTCTGTGTCCTAATTTTTGAAGGAATAACGTGTCCGCATGTCCGTATCGTGTCATGTCCGTGCTTCTTAGCCTGGTAGTGACGGGTTTTTCAATCCCTAAATCATACTAGTTTATCAGACACAAATACTTAGGAGTGTATCTATTTGCCAGTCCAAAAAACGTAAGATAGCTGCATTCAAATGTCCTCTATGGTTTATGGAATACTGTATCATGCATATGTGTAGGTCTACAGTCAGCCTGTATATGGATTTGTCGAAGGTTGGTGCCGGAAGAAATGGCCGCAGAGTGGATTCATTGCAAGAGAATACCCCATTCCCATACCATTCGGGTCTACTTTCAACTTCAACTTCTTTAGGCTTGTCTGGAGAACAGCATACGTAATATTCACAACAGTGGTGGCGACGATACTCCCATTCTTCAACAATTTCTTGGGTCTAATGGGCGCTGCTACTTTCTGGCCATTGACTGTGTATTTTCCGATCGAGATGTACATATCACAGGCACAGGTCCCTAGATTTTCCCTCACCTGGATTTATATGCAGCTACTCAGCATGCTCTGCTTGACTGTGTCACTCCTTGCTGCAGCTGGATCTATTCAGGGACTCATCAAGTCTGTCCAGACCTACAAGCCTTTCCAATCTATATCCTAACTCTCTCCAATCTATATCCTAACCCTTTCTGTGTTTATGATAAGGTAAATAGTTGAAAACAAATAGATATGCTATTGTATAGGCAAACAAGTCAAAGAAATGGCTTCTCCTGATGGGATGCGTTCTTGTTTACCGCATAGTGCCCAGGAGTCTACACATGTCTACTAGAGAAAATGTCTCCAGCCGTCATTAATCAAATGAATGCTATCTAATAGCACTTGATATTATAGTCATAATCCAGAAATTTTGAAGCATCAGACCAGCCCATTTATTTAAAACCCCAGCCAAATAAAGGGTTGGCATGGATTCAGTGTGGAAGTTCATACACATACCTAAATCATGGAAAATTACGAAGGGAAACACAATATATCTAGGTAAAAACAATATTTGCTTCCAATTGTAACTAATACAAGTGATCTACTAGGATTTCATTTGTAGGATATATACAAGCTCTTTCTTGTCACTTGGAGGTTCAATGAGAATCCCATGAAAGAACCCATGTAATTCACATATTGATGAACGCATCAATTTGATTCTAATGGGTGTTCTTGGTAACAGTTGGTACATATAACTTCCAACTGACTAGGTGACAGAACAAAGCGAAGATAAGACCTGTTTCTTCATAGTTTCCAGATTTGTAAAGGGAATTGATGAAAATAGGCGACAGAAACCTGCAAGTGAAGCTTGAAATGGCTGGTATCTGCGAATGAGGTTTTTCATTCAATTTACAAGAGGAGCCATTTGAGATATCCTTTCATCTTCCAGAAGCGTGTAGGGGTCTATATACTGAGGTGGCGTTATTGGTGTTCTGCTTGCATCATGGACAAAAGTAGGTCCAAAATACTGCCAAAGATCAAGAAAAATAAATAATCAATGCTTCATCTTCATAGTATTTTAGCCTGCTCGGCAAGGTCTCATTGCATTTTCGGTACATCATGAATAAATATATCTAATGACATACATTCAACCAATAGGCAGCAATCAATGTGGCATATACTCGTGAGGACAATATAGAAAAGTATGGCAGGAATTGTTCAAGTCCTTGGTTATACAACATCAATGAAATGAAGCAAATATCACTAGGCTAAAAACAAAAGAGGAAGTAAAGGAGACTCGTCACTGTTCGTGCTGAAATATATACAGTGGTACAAGCATCCCTATGAGGAAGTCCAATTTCGGTACATCAAGTAGCTCTAACAATGCAAATCTAACAAGATTTACTAATCAACTTTTGCACACTCTGTGGCCACTTTCCAACATAAAACCACCTCCACTTGGTTCAGAACTTGGTGGGGTACTTCTAGAAAAGCTCACCTATAACTATCTTCTAGATATTCAAATGAATCTGTGATGCATCCAAGGGATTCAAGATTGACATGCAATTCAAACTTCTTATGAATCCCATTTGGTAAGCGAATCAATGGCATGTCAGCCACACAATGCATCGAGAATTAAATATTCAAGAAGGCATCAAGCATATTTTGGTTAGGAAACAATTTTACAACCAAAAACAGCAAAGATCATAGGGGAGCTCACAAGGTACATAGCCGAGAAGAATGCAACTGTTATGAGGATCAATGGTCCGAATGCCAAGAAAAATGTTCCCCCAAGAGACAGCAAAAGTTTAGCCCGTGGAATCAATCCCTGAATTAAAAGAAGCAGATTACATTGATTAGACTACTTTGCATTTTCAACTCTCATAGCAAACCTGCAAAACAACAATAGATGATACATCCTGCACGTATGGGTAAAATAGGGATGTCCACCGTCAGCTCACCAACACTACCAAGGTGATGCATTACGAGAATGAAATGTGTTAGTTGCATAAGCTAACAGCTCATGTCTCAAACTCTCAATTAGTCATTATGCTGGCTAACTACAATGTAGTGATTAGATCGCATAGTGCAATCTGATTGTTGGACTGACACCATCCTTAGAGTCAACTTTCTCTTGCACATAAAAATTTCTATGGCTGCACTGGGGGCAGTATTCAAAAATTTTCTTCAGGTGGTTTCCTTGTTTCGGAGAGGTACAGTGTCAGAACTGTATTGGTACCCCTCGTCTTCTCCTTTCATTGATGTAGACGCTTACAGGTTTGTTTGAGGACAACATTGGTTGAACCCTTCAGAGAAATGTACCACCAATCAGGTTACTAATGTATACTCATCCAAGGCAAAGGCCGGTAGGTCTAAAATCCTGTATGACAGCATATAATACCACTGAAGTTCTAAGGCTATAGATCGACATGTGAAGGAAACAAATGCTAGAACAAAAATTAGATGTTTACCCATATAAAAAATTAGCCTCAAGAAGCTAGAGATGGCCAAACTGTATCCAGAAAGCCACCTCAAGAGTGTACTTCAAGACTCAAATGTAGCACGACTGGTGAGATGTTATGTATCAAGGCCATGTATCTCGAGAGTAATTTAGAATCAGACTTGGCTTTGTATCATGTACACAGACCTATATATAAAACCCAAACATATACCCATGTAATCTGAAAATGGTCTTAGTGGAAGTTCATTCCATGAAAACATATCAGAAGGAAGAAGTAGGCACAAGAACAGGCCAAGGGGTGTTAAAGGGTGTTATTGTGAATGTAGCAAGTTATTTCCATGAAGTGGGAAGTTCATCATGGACACATGGCAAGCTTAGAAGAAGTTTGGAAGAAGATGGTGCATGAAAAATTAGTTCTAGCATATATATAAGGAGGACGAATACACTTCAAGAAGTCCCCTGAGCGTGGTCAAATGAAACCCTCTAGAACTAAAGATACTTAGTATACGTGTAGTTTAGTTTTCGAGTAGTGCTTGTAATTCATCAAGCATTTTTGAGAAGTAGTATAACTCAATTCATGTAATTTCATCAAGGTCGTTGAAGCAGTCCAGCGGGGTAGTCCATTGGTGTATTCAAGTTGCTCATATAATGCTTTTAACTTCATGTTTTTGGTCCTTTCCCTTAGATGTATTTTCTTGCTTTTCATTCCACTAGCTGAAAAAACCACGTGTGATGGAGGCAGGCCAAGAACCTAGAAACTGGTTGCTCTAGGATGTGAACTTTCAGGCGCGAACAATAGCATAAGGTATGTGCATGTGCACCATCAAAAACAAGGAAGCATATTTACTCTGAGAAATAATACCATAAACCCAATCTTTCAGATGAATGTAAACAAAACAATGATACCATTAACAGAAAAGAAAAAGAAAAAAAACACTATGCTGAAAAAAGAAGTAAAGAACCATTGAGCAAACAGAGTTGAAACAGATATTAAAAGGAGTATGAGTCAACCTCAAGGCCTTCACTGTTCAGTGCCATAGAACGTTCCCTTTGATTAGATAAACTTTTCTCATAATCCGTTGAGAGCGCATTTCTTTTTGAGTACCCCCCCTCTTCTTCCTTCAGTTTTATCTCCTCATCATAGACACTCCTATTGGTTTCCTCAAGCAATGAAGTGGGAGTCATCCCCCGCTTTCTTAACTCTTTCATAAACAACGACTCTGGAGGTTCTTCACCTGAAAAGCCAAGGAACAGAAGGTCAGGGATGCACCTTTCCAATTCTGCCCGGAAGCTGAAAAGAAAGATGTCCATACCCAATTGAACGATGAACTCTACATAAGGGAGCCGTTGATCAGAAAGAAAGATGTACGCAAACATGATCCTATGACCATAGCTAAGTCACAAACACCCAAGTAGTTCACTCACAAATCTATTTCATACTAGTGCACCTTTCACAAAACTGTGAAAGTTAAGCATACAGCCTACATTCCATGAAGGCCACCAATAGTAGACAGTACAGTTCCAGAACTCAATGAGAATGTCATTTTCTATAAAGTATCAACTTAACTAGAAAATGGAGTTATATCTACTTAGAGCAAGAATACAAGCATGTTGTATTCCTATGACAAACGTATCTCTATCAGTGTCCGGTAGCTATAACTATAGTTATATACATCCTTCACTAAATCTTTGACATTTTGGGGGGATTCTAACTGTGTAAGAGACATGTAATCATGACATCCACATCTAAATTAGAAAGCATAATTTCCTATATTGCCCCTTTCTTTTCACATTCCCATATATCATCTCTTATTAATAGATGTCACTTGTCATAGTCTCTTTTTTCTTGGAGAAAATAGAGAAAGACGTAGAATTCCACATCATCAAGCTTTAGTCACATAATCTTTCAGTAGGATGCCCCGCTCCCGCACTCAATTCTCGCCCAGCGCTCGTGCTCTCAATCCTCGCTCTTGCAAATTTTAGTAGTAGTTTTGGATGTTTTTGAGAGACACGTCACGCTTGCGCTACCTGCTCCAGCTTGCACACGCATTATGCGACTTAGCACCAGCCTATGCTTATTCCCTCCCTCTATCTCTCGTCCTCTCATATTCAAAACTTGGCTCTTGGGGAAAGTAAAAGTTTTAAATTAGCAACTTCAATTGGTAATTTTTTTTTAAAAGTTATGTTTATTAAAGAAAACCAAACTGCAATTGGTAATTACTTCTACAAGTGTTTGTTAGGGAAAAAAATGATTACATAGAGCTGTGCATAGCACGGGATGCCGCTTGTTCAAAGCTACACGTTAGGGATTGTTCGGAAACTAACAAATTTGACTCCTTGGACTTCTGGAAGAAAACTACACTAACAATTTGGAACCTCAAAAAAGGCAGAGATGGCACAGCTCTTAAACATCTACCAAAATTGAAATGGTTCCGAGATAACAATAAGGATTGTGACCTTAATCACATAATCCTTGAAAAAGCCCTCTTGCGCTCGTGAAATTTTAGTGCTTTGAGATGTTTTTTCAGACAATTTCAACCTCGCGCTCGCGCTCCCGTTCATACACGTGCACGCGAAGGTTATGACAGAAAAAGATACTATAGTATAAGAATAAGGGGAAAAACGAAAAGAAGAAAGAAACAAACCCACCATTGGTCTTGTTGTCACCTTCTTGAACCTTGCAGGAAATCCTATAACTTCTAGTAAAAACCAAAACTTTAGAGCTTCGTTTGGTTTGAAAGCTGAGCAACCTTCTATAGCGTACATGGGATTTGAATTGGGAGCAAAAACAGTAGGATTTCTGAGGGGAATTGCCATTGGAGTGAGAAACTGAGAAAGGAATCAAGCTGTACTTGGAAAGCTGGAGAGAAGCCATGTCCGTTTGATGGGTTAGTTTTGAAAATTTGGGATTTTAACGAGATGGGTTTTTCATTTGGGAACAAAGAAGATGGAGTGTGTGACCATAGTTCTTAGAGAGGGAGAGAGAGAGAGAGACGGCGTAATGGGCGTAGATTAGAATGATTGGGGGGTGTGGTGTCTATCATGCGCGGGAGATTCTGTGGTTGATTTTTGTGGCTTAAAGTGGAAGAACATGAGAGAAACACGCAGGGAGATGGAATCCAGTACAACTGGTCTTCCCTCCGATCCAATCCATTCTGTTGGTTACGACCCCGGGCACTGCTGAGCGCTCCGCAAGCTCTGCCGATCACTTCTCAACTATCCAAACGTGTTTTAGACGGTCTGGGCCGATCAAAATACATTTGTACGGTCGAAATGTGTTCGGCAAGGTCTGTTTAACGAAGCGTTCAGTAGGATCCCTCAGTTTATTGCTTACCGACCTCCCGATTATCTGACTCATGTGATAAAAAAAGATTTGTCACTTGAACAAAGAACAAAGCATATTAGCATACAATCTCTTGAACGAAGAGCAAAGCATAAAATGTAGATTAAAATATTTAAGTAGATTTATACGTCACTCTATTTTCGGCCCCTCGTTCTTGTTCTCATTCACGGCTCATAAGATCAACCATTCGAACTTTTTGCTAAGTTCTATTAAGGACTTAGGGTTGACTGGAAAAGTCTCTACCTCCGTAGAGAACGAACATATCAACATATTGCACGATTTATATTATTATTTATTATTAAGTACAGATCTTGTAGCCTTTGTGAAACGTGCAAATTTTCAACGCAGAGATTTTGACAAGATGTATATACAACTCGGCTTTTTAACTTGCAAATTTTCAATTCCGATTGATAATTGAAACTTATCTTTCAAGGCTTTATTATTTCCTGAAAACTGCCGATATTCATTCTCTTGTGTATTTTGTGAACACGGATCTCGATCTCCAAAACCATATGAAAAACCGTGTGAAAACAGAAGATTGTAAAGAATCGATAGAGATTCTAAGAGAGATTTTCCTAAAGCTAAAGATAGGCATATATACCTACTTACAATTTGACTCTATGCTAAGGAAAGGGTTTAAATTAGATTGATTATTGTTCTTATTCAGTTCGAACAATAATCAATTGGATTTTTTTATAGACAAAAAATAAGAAACCTTTCCCAGTCTCTTCTTTTTATTTGAGTAACGGAACAAAAAAAAGAAACTCGTTCATTTTTTTCTCTTCAATCAAAACAAGAAATAAGCTCTTAATTCTATAGGGTTGAATAAAAATTTGATTGACCATTTGCTAGAATTGCTATGCTTAGTGTGTGACTCATTGGTTTTTTAGGCTTAGGATTAAAAAAAAAAACTACGCCCATAGTATGAACTATTAACTATAGAACTAATAACCAACTCATCACTTCACATTATCTGGATCTAAAAAACCAGTCAAGATAGGATATATTGATCCTATCATTGTAGCAACGGAAATTTGTTTTGCATAAACAAAAGAAAAACCAATAGGATTCTAAAATGTAAAGAAAATTTAGATTTTTGTCTCTTATTTATATCTCCCGAAAATCTCTTTTTGACTAAGAATACCTCTTGGATCGGATTCTATTACTAAATTATAAGACAAGAACAAAAGAAGAATAAGAAAATTGATTATTATAGATATCTTATCTTTCATGCCAAAAGGAAAGAAAAATAAGTACATTTTTTTCGTTCTACATTCCTTAATTCCTTGCACTTAGGTGGAGTTTGGCCTAAGTAGTAAACTAAACTTTTCTACTTTTTGGTGCTTTAGATGTTTGTACTTATGTGTTAAGTACAAGCATTTAAAGCACCAAAAAGTAGAAAAGTTTAGTTTACTCAGGTCAAACCTGACCTTAGTCCTTAACACTTAGTATATATACTAAGTTAGATATATACTTCAATCTATTATAATTAGAATTAGAATTTATTAATTATCAAATTAAATAATTAAAATATTAATTTCATAATTAATAAGATTTTATATTATTCGATATAAATTTTGAATTCTTAATTATAATTACAAGATATCTTCAATATTAATGAGCCAACCACCCTAAACTATGACTCATTTTTACTTAATCATCCTAAGGAGATAATGCCACGATAGTTTTCATATAATATTGAAGCTCCGTGATTATCGTGTTCTCACATAATATTGCTTGAATTATGACGTAAGATCTTAATTATCCTTTTACTAGTCCCAGATTAGTAGAAAAGCTAACAATAATAAGTATAGAAAAAACAAAAATACTAGAGGTACAATAAAAGTGGACAACACATTTCTCGCCATCCAAAAGTATTTTTCGATGATTTGAAATACTCTGACCCGTAGGAGACATTGATTTCTGAAACGAACAGTTGAGATCCGTATTGTCCACTTTTGTTATACCTATAGCATCATTGTAGAAAAAACCCACACATTATAGTGCACCTTTTACACTTTTCAATACATATACACCTACTTTTATACATTTTTTTTTACATATTTCAACACACTTTTTAAACCTTAACATAGTCCCACTGGACCTATTTTAGCATTTTCCTTGTAATAAAAATTCATGAGATTATTTTTTACTTTATAATATTATATATATCATCCCCAAATACTGTAACCAATTATTCCATGAGTTTTATTTATTGTGTACATTTAATAACATACACATAGACGTGACCAAAGGTATCAAGCCTCTAGTAAGGGCGTTGCCCACGAATGTTGCCCTGCGGAGGATAGTTGCAAGTAATGAACCACGACCCGTTGTCACAACATGTCCTAGCGCACCCAAGTCGATCCGAGTTCATCTGAGTGTAGTGCCCGCACACCCGGCCATGAGTGCACATATTTGTGTTATAGTTGTAATAGGGCCTCTCGTTGGCCCACAAGCCCACTGCAGCGGCCCCAGTTAAGTCATTACCGCTTCCACGGGCGAGGTTCTCACCGTACCGCGCGTCCACCCCCACCGGAGTGTACATGAGCGCTATCTCGTTTGCGTTGGTTGGCGTAGTTTTGGGCAAATGCTGCCACATTGACATCCCAAGTCATGGGCCCCACCCCAACGGTGGCTCGAGTAGAGTTGTGGGCGTTGAGTTAGTCTTGTGGGGAAGTTTTGGGATTGGGAGGATGGGAGTATTGCTAACAGCGTGATACAAATAAGAGCCAACGAGGTTATACCACTTGATCCCATTCTAGTTTTATATGTGTAGTATAAAGAGGATTTCTAGGGTTTTCTTGAATGAAGAATGTGGGAGATGATCATGGGGTACTTATAGGGAAATATTTTCGAATTTTAAGGGATTAGAGCCTGTCATGCATGAAATATAAAATGCCGTCACATTTGGCTAAGTTAGAGAATGACTAAATAAGCATATCTCAATTTGATCCATATCATGTACTAATGGTGCATGGCAGTATCATCACTCACCAAAAATTAATTTTCACATTTGAGTGAGTAGGAGACATTAGTTTGATTAACGATTTGGATTGTCCAAAATTTGGGGGTTGGCAAGTTCCTTATATTTTTTGGGATCTGGTTTGGTCGGGTGGGTAGGATGGGAGGTATGTTGTTATTTCCTCTTTGGAACCTAATTGTCGGAGTGGGTGTCGTCTTTATTGGTTTCCTCTTTCTTCGTCATGATGCCTTGTACTTTGGATCCTTTGAATTTTTATTATTTTTTTTCGAAGATTGATAAAATATTTTGTTGTTAAAAAAAAAGTGTGATTATAGATTTTTTTTTTTAAATTTATTTATGGGCACCACATAGCCACATACGTATTGGCAAATCCAAGTGCATTTCATGTACCTTCTTCTCCATGTTAGGAGTAATCAAATGCCCTCGAGACATTGTCAGACCATTTATCCTCATTCCTCAAATCACACATTCGACATAACCACAACAAAGTGCGTAGATTTCACATATATAGGGAGAGCTTCTAGTCCGGGCTCCGGACTTCCGGACCTCCACGTTCCCGATATTTTTTTTATGATCCGAACCGTCCAATGTGTTTAAAACGTGTTTTTAAGGGTCCCCGCGAGAAATCATCAGAAAAAAAAAATACTGGGAATGGCTTGATCCAAACAGTTTTTCACAAAACAGTTTTGAATATAATTTTTAAAACCTTCAAAACACCCAAAACCTTCCAGTCAGAGATCCCTGACTGGAAGCTGGCTCTATATATATATATATAGATAGATGTGTAATGTGCAGTAAAAAGGAGTCGGAGAAACGCCACAGGGCACTGAATAATCACTTCTCTTTTAAGACAGGCTTGCCCTTCTCACCATTGTCTGGAATGCCAAATCCCTCTTGTTATTCCTAAATATAGAAAAAAAAAGAAAAGAAAAGAAAACTCTACCAGTAGCCCAACTTGATGCCAAACTTTAGCAAAGATATTTTTGGTACCAAATGTGGCAACAAGTTTGGGTTTGCAAAACCTTGGAAAATGACTTTAGAGAAATCATTTTGACACGCGCGGTGAACTTGCACTATGGAGTGGAATGATTGATAACACGACACATAACAATGCCACCATTAGTAGGCCCGCAAATTAATCAGCCTTTGGATAAAAAGATTGTTGTCTTCTTTAAATTTATCACAAACTGTGGTCACATGTAACAATAAGCATTTTTTTTTCGGAATCCAGATAAAAAATACGTGGTTTATTGGTTTAATTTTGGCTTTATTCAAAAAATAATTAATTTTCACTATAATTTCATACTTGTTAGATTTGTCTCGTCGAGAGGAACCAATAAACCATAAAAAATTGATTCAAAACTAATAAATGCAAATTTTTTTTGAATAAAGACAAAATGAATAAACCCAAAAACCAATTTTTGGTTTATTTGCCAAAGGTGGCCGTAGTCAATGAACTTCTACTGGACACCATTTCAATGTTCTATCAAGCACTATTTGATTGACTTCTTCACACTTTATTATCATTTTTCTTTTCTATTTCCTCCTGCAATCTAAGATCCAACATAAGATATAGGAGATCGATGACATTATATGAGATAATCAGAGGAAAATGTATTCTACTAAGGCTTCGATCTCCCGATGCAGTTCTCTATTTCACTAAATCAGTAAATCCTTTCTGCGTCCCCACTTACATGATC
Source organism: Gaultheria prostrata (assembly GCA_036023075.1). Classification (NCBI taxonomy): domain Eukaryota; kingdom Viridiplantae; phylum Streptophyta; class Magnoliopsida; order Ericales; family Ericaceae; genus Gaultheria; species Gaultheria prostrata. The sequence continues at coordinate 19,258 of JAXBDA010003130.1, read as the reverse complement.
TGTATAGCTTATTACCATGTAAACCATAACAATATATCCGCCTCAGTAGACATGATAACCCTTAGATTAACCACGTGGCAAGCAATTCGTTACATACTACTATTCCATTTTCAATCTAGATGTGGGACAACTAAATGGGTTCTCGCAATCTCCGTCACTTAACATCGCAACGTCCACATTGCACTCTGTGGTCCAACAACTTCCACCCACCAAGCAATGTGAGAAAACTGCCCGGTTTAAGCACGTTAAGCTCCTTAGGCTCGTCTCATGCATGAGACTCACCCAAGCACGACAAACTCCTCTTGTCGGGCACCCAAGCACGTCTCCTCACAGGAATCATTGCCTTTGGCGTCATATCTAAAGATGTGGCATAATTTCCAAGTTGTGCACCACACGTCCACATCTCACCATCATCCTGCGAATGGGCTAGATTTTAGAATTAACCAAACCAAATTATAAGAAAACTCAAGAATTAGGAAGCTGATGTTGGTGTAAGAAAACATCTAAAAAAAAATCCAAATTGAAGTTCAAAATTAGACCTGAATTCAAGAAGTGGGATTTCTTATCAATTCCCTCACCATCACCAAAACACGGCTGCACAAAATCAAACCCCACAAAAATATTTGGAGGCCCTCACGGCTTCCCCTTTCCACTTCCCCTGCATGATTTCAACCATAAGCAACAGGAAAAGCTACTATTATGTGCCCTATAAGGTGCTCAAATTTATCTATTGAAAGCGCATTAAGTCCTCATAGGCCTCTAACACTTGATAGGCGTGCATAACTTGAGGGCCGGAAGAATACCATGGCCAAGAGATATGCGTAATGTCTCTTCCCATTGATCTGTATCTTCCACAACCCAATTAGGCAGACACATCAGGACCTATATTCCCTCTTTTTTTTCTTAATTTAACGCGTAGGTGGAAGATATGGCACCTTCTATCGCATCAAGATCAGTTGGCCTGCATGGTGATATGGAAAGCTACAAAGAAAAGGGCCAAAAAGAGCATGGATAGGTTAGCATACTTTTCAACACTAAGGCAGGTGAGGAGTAATAATATCTATGCAAACCTTCCAAAAGAGCAATTGAAACCATCAGTTGTCAGTTGTCAAACAGCCATCAGTATATGCCCATTTGTGAAGTTCAGACTTAAAAGATAGATGAGGCAAACGATGGGCTAGTAAAGCTAGAATAAATAAGAGTGATACAGCAAGGCAAAAAACTAATGAATGAAGTGTTTGAAACAATCATATCGTTGCTCATGGCTTTCAAGAGAATGACTTGATTAGTGGACTTTTTTGTTAGATTGATCGTCATCGTCTCTCAATTTGAACTTTTGTTGTCCCAAAACAATTCATCCAAATTCCGTAAGAAAACAAATATAAGATCACGTGAATCATGATAGTAGGAAAAACACATGAGGTTGATTGTCCAAATTCGATGTGTACGCATCCCATGAAGTAATAAACCTCCATTATAGCACTTTTTCTGCGAGTTTCATTTTTTCCCTTTATGCTAGATGACCAGAAACACCCTCATGAACTTCAATTTAAAAAGGGAAAAATAAGCAAATTACACTTGTCAAATGGCTCATAGTTACAACTTAACCTTTTCTACCCATAGTTACATGGTAGCTAGAAAAGGAATTTGCTGACAAATTATTGTAAAGAAGTTTGTTAACTTTTTGATGACTCGGAGGATAACTTTTCAGGGGCAGATTGACAGACTAAACCTGTTTTTACTAATTTTGACATTATCAATGTATATATAACTTTTAAGGGGTGCATATCTTGAGTCTATGGGTTGAAGAAGAAAATGATAGCCACACCAAAACCAAGAGCTGATGATAAGATGTACTAAATGTGATGAAATCAAATACCCGCATGGTGCTTGTTCGATATTTTTAGCCAATGCATAAGACCAGTTATCTAGCAAAACTTGATAGAAATGACCCATAGAAGACCTATTCTATTGGCACCAAATGATGGTGTATGCGAACTCACGTAATCATGAAGAAATCGTTTGAGCCTTATGAATAGTAACACTATAGTTAATTTCGGAAACAAAACTCTTCACAAAAAAGCAACAGCATTTTAAACTATTACCATGTTAACTGTTGTGATTTTTATTTTTGAAATGCAACTGTGGAGAAAAAACATGAATATGCAATATATGATTTTGTGTAGGTTAGTTCGAGCCAACAGTGTACAAAGTAGCATACACAAAGAACTCTCATATAGAATCATATATGATCTATGTATCTCTCTAACATGAAATCACTAAAACACATATGTACCTCTCTTCTTTCTCTATACCTTTCCCACACTTTCACCCCATAGTTCCAAAAAAAAAAAATTCTTCACTTCCCAAAAAAAAAAAAAAAAGAAATCCAATTTCCCTTGTACAGATTATTCTCCTATCAAGGCATTTTGAAGAAGAGCCCAAACAAGGACAGAATCAGCACGCGGTGAGAGCGGACTATATATATTCCAATGTAATAGTAGGTTTTTTCAAATTGTAGTAGCAACTGATAGCCTTTACTAACCACCCATGACCCCATCCTTGGGCCCAAATAATTTTTCAAAGCTTGTGGCACCGTTGAATCGGTTTCGATTTGGCTATCCCCAATTCCCCACAACACCCAAAATCAAGTACCACCGACAAAAATTACCGCATGCAATCTATGCATCATTTCAGACCAATCACGAAAATCAAACGAGAAACCCAATCAATTAACTGAATAGTTCAAGAGAAAAGAAAAATGACAGTACTCCATATCTAATACTCCGTATTAATGAACTGAATAGTTCAAGTCCAAAAGAAGCAAATTAATACCCATGGTAGCGATCTTTCAGGCGCAGTGCTTCGGTCTGAGCCCTAATAGTGACCGGCGGCCGCCAGTCAACACCGTGACTCCACGGGAGACCGGAGAGCAGACGAAAAACTCAGCGAAGAAGCACCTTCAAGAAGGGAACGGGGTGAATGTAACTTGGAATTTAGGGTTTTTTATTTATTTTCCATAAATTGAACCTGTGTCATGCCTCCAACAACGACGTCGTTCGAGCATTACATTTTAGTTCTAGAAACTCTTGGGTATTAGAAGGACGATTTCTATCTATATTGATCATTATTTAATGATCCGAGACATTCTTCTTGTAGAAATTATTATAACACATATGATGTACAACTATCTCGAAAATAAAATACATTTTAATGCTTAATCTAAATGAATTTCTATTTCTTAAAATAGACCTGAATACATTGAAGCATATCTCCTTTTATGTGAATAATTCTTAAGACTTTATGTACGTTTTCTATCTATCTCAGCAATATCTAAATGATCTGAAACATTTATATTGTAGAACGGAGAAAAATACAAATCATGTAACAATTTTGTACTAATTAAAAATAAATTAGTACTTGATCTTAATAAATTTATATTTCTCAAAATAGGTTTGGCTGTACCGAACAAAACCATAAAAAAAAACGGTTTCAAACACCTATTTATCCAGTCGTCGGCACCGAAAGCAGAGGAGGCTCCAATGTCTGCTTCTCTCTCCTCAAATCAATTCCATTCCATTCTCTCCCTCTCTCTCTCTCTCTCTCTCTCAAAAGGTCAGCTACTCTATTTCTCTCAAGATCTTTGTTTTTTTTTTTTTTGATAAATGCACCATTGAACCTAATCTCTTCAGATCTTCGCTGTTCTTCATTTATATGTTTGAATTCCGGAATTGAAGTAGTTTCGCCTCATTAGTTTATTTCCTAATTTCTGCTGGTGTTGCCATTGCTTGTTTCATTTTTCTGGAATTTGAGCTCCGAATTTCAACAGAACTTTGCATTGTAGCTTTGGTTGCGACAGCTCCGTATAGATAAAAAGCTATTCAGCATCTAATTTTTTTTTTTCATTTTTTGGCGTAATCGTTGAGAAAAGAGAAGTGATTAGCTAGTAGGGTTGAAAAATTTATTAGTTTAGCTTTCATCTCTAAAGAAGTTAATTTTTCAGTTTGCAATGAACAAGCAACACAAATGACGCCATGGTTTGTTAAGGAATATTGTCCCACATTGCTGGGATGTGATGGAATGAGTGATCACTTAATATAATGTTGGGCTTCTCCACTCATTGCCAATTGATTTTGAGATGGATATAAAGTTTCCACATGGTTCATATGATTTATAAAATTACCCAAAACAAAACGTTTGAACTTTAAAGAAAATTCGGAACAGATGAAATACAAATAGATCATTGAGTTGAACACTTAAACAACTTATATGTTTCTCATCAGAGTTTGAATGGCTGGATGTTTTCCTTATCCTATTTTTGCTTATATGAAGCTTTCGAATTTCGAATTTGCAATAATGCTAGTTATTATTATTTAGCTTCCTACTGCTTGTGATGGTAATCTCTAAGCTATGTTCGATTCATTCCTTTATCTATTGATGTTTCTTGTTGTTCTTGCTATTTGGATCAAAATATTTTAGGAAACACAAGAAAGATGGAATTCTTTTGGTCTCTAAGGAATTGAAGATTGCAGGTGACACGTTTGAACTTTATATTCTATAAGAATAAATTTACCCAAAACAAAACGTTTGAACTTTAAAGAAAATTCAGAACAGATGAAATACAGGTAGATCAATGAGTTGAACACTTAAACAACTTATATGCTTCTCATCGGAGTTTGAATGGCTGGATGTTTTCCTTATCCTATTTTTGCTTATACGAAGCTTTCGGATTTCGAATTTGCAATATGGGTCCGTACTTTATTTGCTAATCAAAAATTGAATATGTATCACTTCTAGAAAATTATTACCGATTGATGGCCCTAAGGTAGGGATGTCAATAGATCGGTTTGGACTGGGTTTTACGATTACCATACCCAAATTCAAAGTATTTATCTATACCCAAATCCAAACCTATATCCAATGGGTATGATTTTTAGTGCCTTCTAACCAAACCATATGGATTTTGATTTTATCCGAACCGCACCAAACCCGCATTAATAATGTCATGGTGGGTATAACAAAGTAGTAACAACCAATTAATGATTTCAAGTTCCTATAGAGAATCTTGAGATTTTTAAGGGATTTGAGAGGAATAAGGAGGGAGATGAAATGAAAAATCACTAAAAGTTATGAATTGAAAAATTAGAATTACATTTATATAAAAATATAATATAACATAATATATATATATATATCCTATAAGTAATTATATGAATTGGTTTGGGTTTGGGTTTGGCCGAATAATTGCTAAGACCAAACCCAAATCCAAACCCGCCAGGTATCATGTTTTGAAAACCAAACACGCCCCATGGGTAGGAAAAGATAAAAAACACCGTCCCGATCCCGATAGGGTCGGTTTGGTTTGGATATCCATCGGTTTTTGATGAAATTGTCATCCCTACCCTTAGGGAGGCGATATTTTGCAAAACAAATCTCGATATTGATGAATTATACTTATAAATTTGCATGTGAAATTTTAATCAAAAAATGGGTATTGAAATTCTAATATCTATAGCATGTAGTAATGAGTATTAAATACACTTATTGACCGACGGTTAACGAAACTCGAGTTGAAAAGAGGGCGACGTTTCAGTGGAATTGTTTCATACTGGGGCAATTTCATTAAGTTTGTGCGGCAAAATTCACAAAATGTCTGTCAAAATTTAACCAATTTAATGGAGAAATGTGTAAGTCAATGGAGTCAAGTGACCCCACTTGACCCATAGTAGCTCCGCCCGTGTATTTATGCCCCACCATACTTGTTGTTCAACTTTCAATCGCGGTAAAAAATATTCGACGTATGAGAATTTTAGACGGCACGGAGCGAACTCAAGTAAAAAAATCACTCTCTTCATTCAAAAAAGAAAAGAAAAGAAGAAGAGATAAGATTGATTACTTATTACCCCTCTCACTACAGAGTAGATCCTCCTAGACAATGGTTTTCACCTGGATTGATTGGAATACATTTGCAGTTGCACAACTTGGAATAACATCTGAGACCACCAAAACTGCATCCCCTTTTTTCACCATCCCCTTTGTTTTCATAAGATCGATTGTTTTTGAGATGTTAGCTTCAACATCATCTGATAAATCAACTAGGACTGGCATAACTCCCCACTGCAAATTCAGAGCCATCCGGGTGCTCGCGTCATTTGTGAATGCAATTATGGGAGGGCATGGACGGTTGCGTGAGAGGAGGGAGGCCATACGTCCCTGCTTTGTGTACACGAAGATTGCTTCCACGCCAAGGTTGTTAACTGCCGAAAGAGCAATCAAGTTATACAACATTGATGCTAATATAATTATCGTCCTTTCAGAATCAAGTTTGCAGAAATTTTTTCAGAATTCTCATGAGGTAACGGATTTTGAAACTTCTTAGTTTAAGGAACTTATAGAAAAGAATCAGAAACAGTAAAATGATGTTTATATGAAAATAGCTCACATTGTCTTATCAAAAGCAGTTTTCCTATAAGTTCTGAAAAACTGATTCTGAACGAGCGAACATATCTTTATCCAAAGTAAGACTCGAGATTTAAATTCATGAATGACCCAAGATAGTGAAATGTCACAACTGAAGGTTAGTTTTTTCAAAACAAGCGAGGCATTATACATAGAACAGTACTGTTCAGTTAACGAAGGCATGGTGAGAAAACCAAAAATTACCCATTTCCACGGCACAATTACAAATCTGCTCAGCAATCTTGTCGGCTAGAGAAAGTCCAAGTTGACGCTGATGGAGACCGTTCTGTTGGTTCTCCTCCCGACTCCATAGCTCCATCCTACTGCTGGTTGTGCGCAAGACAGAAAGAGCCTTGTGTCCAAAAGATCCGATTGCTGACTCACCAGACAACATCAGGGCATCAGCAAATTGCCGAACTGCTTCAGACACATCTGCAACCTTACAACATTAAGGAACATTATTGTCACGAGAGAAAGATTCCTGTAGACCACAAATCTTGGTTGCAAGAAGAAATGTGAAAAATCTTGCAGACATTGATAATTACGAGGTTCTATTACCAATTGAGGAAGATGAAATCGTAAATTAAGCAGAAAAGGCCATAACAAGTTAAGAGAATTTCTAGAAAGTAATTTTGTGATCCATCTAGGCTTGTTTTAAGGTAATTTAACTCAAGTACCTCAGCAGTTAATCCAAAAAAAAAAAAGAAAAATAAAACTTCAGTACCTCAGCACGTGTCGGAGAGGATATTCAATCATTGACTCCACAAGTTGAGAAGCTATGATCACTGGCTTGTTAAGCTGCCTACAAACTTGAGTAATTTTCTCTTGCACTGCTGGTATCTGCTCAAGGGGAATTTCAACGCCAAGATCACCTCTTGCCACCATTATTCCGTCAGAAGCCTCCACAATTTCTTCCAATTTCTGGAGAGACACCAAGCTCTCTATCTTTGCTAGAACTTTAATGGATCTGGCAATTGAAGAATTACGTTTTTATATTCGACAAGATAGGTCTGGCTAAGAAAAGCCTGAAAAATGCATGTGTCACTGTATAAATGAAAGTTGAAATTGATGCTATGTACTAATTTTTTAAAGTTAAAAAACGAACGAATCAACTTCAAAGCATGCATCCAGAGAAATAGTCAAATGATATTGGCATACAGCATTTCTGCAATGTTTTTAGCCATGTTTTTAAATGCCAAAGTCATTTTTCGGGTTTGCTACAGCGCCATTTTGCCAAATCTTAGCGGAAATTTTCCAGTGGTGCCAAGCCCTTACAGCCATGGATTACCTGAGTCACTCCTGGTTAATTGGACCACACATTGGTGATTTGGAAATCTTGGCAACAAACTCAGCAAGCCTTTAGAGTGCTTTTTTTGATACATCTACCACAATTTTTTTTCCTTGATTGGTAATTATGTGCTGAAAATACTGTATGGCTGCATCAAGGAACTTAAGTTATTTTGTACGTACTTGGATGTTGAGGATGAGAGATAGTTCTTCAAATGCTTGACACCATCGGCATCATTTACAAATGACATGGCAATCAAATCAACACCTTCAGAAATTCCAAAATCAATGTGTAACCAATCCTGCAGACCATACAACGCAAACTCCATGACGAACAGGGAACGTATTGTCAAATTTTATCCTTATATACCTCCACAGATACACTTGCATGCATAAAAATTTAAACATTTCTCACAAGCTTGAACTGTTGTAGACTGTAGACTACAATGGATAATCAAGTTACATCTTCAATTCACAAGCAACAAAGCATGTACAACATGCAGGTTTTCAAAATTCGAGCAGAAGTGTCTGAAAAGGTAACCTTAGTTGATAGAGTTGGGAGCTCATTATTGTTCTTAACAAGCCTTCCATCTCTCCAAAAGCTCAGTTTGGCTCGGGGCAGGAGTAAACCAGGATCCGTGCACTTACACCGTAAAGCATTCCCAATCTTCTCTATGACTTCAAAGCTAGCCATTCCTCCATCAACAACAAGTTCATCTCTCACCTCGATACCTGATTTAGACACATGGAGGGGCAGAATTAACACGAAAAAAAATAAACCTTTCTTTGCTCTGAAAAAATTCACTAAACTTGCTTCATATCTATAATACTACCTTCAGAGAAGCCTTCACAGTTTGCATGAACAGCGAATGGACCAGAACTCTCATCTTTCGACACTTCTCTCTTCATCTCCCTTGTCTCCTTAGAAGTAAAAAGCCAGATAGAGCCTTCCTGATGCTCCAAGATTATAATGAACTATCAAAGTTGCATCTTTCTAAAGTACACAATTTCTGAAAATTGTGTTACAGGATTCTGAACAATTTTTCAGAAAAAGACTAAGGTTCACAGATTTTGAAAATTGCTCGGTATGAATTTTTGGAAAAGGTTGAAAGTTGCTCAAACTCTCGACGAACGATGAATGTTTATGATCCAAAAATGATTTTCAAAAATTGCACCTAAATTTTGTATTCAAAGACAGTAAACAACAAAGAATGTATGGTTACTTCTCTTCCTAATTACTACTTGCTAAATTTGATTGTTCAAATGATACAACCAAACAAATATATATGAGTATCAATCCTTACCTCTGCTTTGACTGCTGATGGATCCCCATGATCAACCACACACTGACTGCCTTCTGTATCAATCATCACTGAAACACAAAAACCTTTTTCCTCATTCAACCTCTTAACCTTCCGAATCACGTCCCGGTGCCACTCTTTCGTGTTATGACACATATTCAACCTAGCAACATTCATCCCTCCCAATGCCAACCTCTCCAAATCCTCCACAGAGCAACACGCCGGACCGATCGTGCAAACGAGCTTCGTCTTCCTCAATCCCAAGAAACCCTTTTCCCTCAACTCCCTCTCAGTCACAACATCAAGGCCTAAACTAGAACACAGGGTCAAACTCTCTTTACTCTCCACACCCACATGAACCCCTGCCATGACTTCAATCTTGACCTTATTATTACTCTTCAATTTATCCACATTGAAGCAAAATCTGGTAGGACTAATAGGAACACGAAAAACCCGGCTCTTGAAATCGACAGCCGGGTTCTTAGAGACGATATGACGGCAGAAAATGGCTGAATCTCTGGCAATAGCCATGGATTTGAAGGTAATTATTTTAGAGTAAAATCAGAAGGTTTGTGGTATTGAAGTGTGGTGAAGTAGTAGAGGCAAGTTATGGGATTTGGGGCAATTGGGATTGGATACTCGGTGAGTTTTCTGGGTTTTGGGTGACGGAGTTTACAAGGGGAGGGACAAGGGCTAGGGTTTAGGGTTTTGGAGGAGAGAGAATACTACATGTGGGAGACGAAAGAGGGACTGTTGGCGGTACTAGAAGCTGTCCGAATTTAACGGTCAACAACCCAACCACCCTGCTGGGTTTTGTATTAAAAAAAGTTTTTTTTTTTTGGTTTGAGGGGATTAAATATCGAAATTAGAAACAAACCCCACTTTAGGTACAGATCAAACCTTGTAGTCTTGTACCGATGGGGTACACACGGGCCGCGAAGCCCACTTATGGGTCTTGTACAAATGATCCGAACTGTTCAACATATTAAAATATTTTTTCAAATGGCTCCCGCGAAAAATCAACTCAAAAGGATACCTGTTGATCTGATGTACACATTTCTCATTCAGAAATCAACTCCACCTGCTTGGCCCCAATAGAGGCGTTGTGAAATTCGAGAAACCGATATGGTGCTTATAACATGCAATGAGAAGCAGTGGCGGAGTTAGCATCTCTACTCGGAGGGGCCAAACTCAAAGGAAAAAAAAAATCGACAAAAATAACCTTTGAATATGGGAATTGGGAAATGCTAACGGGTGCAATGTTGCGTCCGTTAAGGGTACAAAAAGGTACATTTGAGGGTCTCACTTGTACTTTAAGGTACACTTACATTTCAAAGTACATGTGTACTTTAAAAATGTACTTTAGAATACAAGTAAAACCCAATAAGTATATTTTTTTGTATCCTTAACGGGCGCAATGGTGCGCCCGTTAGCACGACCCTTTGAGTATTGATTAAGTATATAAAAAAATGGAGCTCCGAATTTAACTAATTATGCTAAAAAAATAGTCTTGAAATCACAAAACGTGGTGTTTTTTGTTTTATTTTAAAAAGAGAAAATTAAAGTGAATATTTTTTAATCGAGAGCCTGTGACGAATGGAGTGATATTCAAGATATTGGCGTCCTATACTCCTTGCACCACGCGAGAGCTTTCCCCAATATTGTGGCGAATTGGAATTTGCCTTGGAAAAAAAAATTCACATATTGGGTCTCTAGGTCTGCCCTTCCAAATACTTTTCGGCTTTGATTTGGTGGCATGGTTCTATAACAAAATGTTCTTGTAGCTCCTTAGTTCTTGGAGGTTTAGGAGGGCCACTGTTTCAGTGATATTCTGAGAGCAGCCACTTTGTGCAAATATTGTCCAATATTAGATCTATCTCCAATTATCTCCGTCTATACCCGATGATTGGGACTACATGACTTCGGTTATTATTGTTGTTCTATGAAACTTAAAATAAAAAAAATTCCCAAGTGGGGGCCATGGCCGCACCCAACCATTACAAAGCTCCGCCTTCGATGAGAATTCCATAACTATGTGGTATGCCAACACAGCATGCGAGTTCCAAGTTGGGAATATGCAAAGGCGGCTCCAATATCAATCCAAAGGGTTCAAGCGAGTCCTCTATGTTAAAAAAATAAAATACACACTGCAATGTTTTTTTATTTGATTTGATTTTTCTTTAATATTATCAACGCTGAATAATTTGCTTAGAGCCAGAACTATAAATTCTCAATTAAATATGTGAATAACTAAATGTTATAGTTTAATAAAAAAATAAATCCAGCCCAATAAATGTTGCATAGAATTTTATTGTTGGGTGTTAACAATATACCAAGTTTTTTTGGTAAGGTAATTCATTAAGAAAACCAACCAGGTCCAGAAACATGGACCAAGGGCATGGCCTTGAGAGTCCTTACAAAGTATAAACACTCAAAGAAAGGGAACGGGAGCCCTGCAGTGAGCATCTAAGTCGTCCATTGCAACAATCAACGGTACAGATATGTTTTTATATTTTGATCGGTAAGAAATTTAGACCAGTAAGAATTCTAAGCGAATCTAAACCATCGGTTGCGAAGATCAACGGTCTCTACTACTCACTACACACATGTAGTGAGAAATCACTACAAGCCCCATTCCCTATGATACTACAGAGGAACAACCAAAACAACATATAAAGGAGCTCCCAAAACAGAGTCCCCACCTAAGAACATTTAGCTAATTAGAGAAACAAAAAAGAAGGAAAACCCAGCAAAAACAAAAAACATCAATGCTTAAGCATAGGGATCAACCCATCCCGCCGTACCCCTGATGGGGTAGGATTTTTTCTATTTTTTTGAGTAACGGGTAGGGGCAGAGGTGATTTTAGAAAACCCGTCAGGGTTAAGATAGGGGCAGGGGTATGGTCACCCCACCCCGACATAGATATATGTATAATTATACTTATATACTGTTATATGTATATATGAAATTATATTTTCTCCCTTATATGCATCCAATCTTATTTGTATCTTCTAATTTTATTTCTATAACAAAATACAACATTCTTCTAATTTTATTTCTATAACTACATACAACATTAAATAGTAGATTTTGGTTAAGTGGTACTCCCTCCGTCTCTTTTTAAGTGTGTTACTTGGGAATTCCAACTATTTTTCTTTCACATCAACTTTTACAACTTTTACATCTACTTTTCATTACTTACCCTTATCAATATAATAATATCCACTAATTTTTTAAAAAGGAATATTTTTAAGGGCAAAATAAGAAATGTACCCACTTACTTTTCAAAACACACACTTATTAAGGGACAACCCAAAATGAAAATGTACACACTATAAAAGGGACGGAGGGAGTAATAGTTATTTTGTGAACTTTTATCATTTGTGCTCACTAATATTGGAGTCTAAAGTATACTTTCTTAATAAGTGAAAAAAAATAGGGATGGGGCGGGTAAACCTGATACCCGATAGGGGCGGGGGCGGGTACCCTTAAATTACCCGGTCGGGTTACGGACAGGTTAGGAGTTGTTCTGGAATTTTAGGGTTGGGGCCGGGATCATCAAAACCCACTCCAATCCGCCCCGTTGCCATTCCTACTTAAGCACCAAGTGAGAAATCCCCCGAGCATGCAACACTTGAACATTTGGACCTGTGTGAGGGAAATCCCTCCATGAGGCCACACAGTCTAAATAGACTTCTCAATAACTTTCTAGATAGCTTGAGCAGTCTGGTATGAAACTTTGAAAATCCGACAATTGCGTTCACCCCAAATATGATAGATAGAAGCCGTCAATGACACTCTAAATACCAATGATCGGAGGGAGTCCCCTTTCCCATGAAGAATTGCCCACTTAAGCTCTTCCTCAAGCCCTTTGAGAATCCTATTGTAACCACATTTTCTCAATAACGGCTTCCACACCCCTGGAGAGTAATTGCATTAAAAAATATATAAGTATTTATGGGAATCTTCCCCATTAGAGCACAAAACACAGTCCTGCGAATGCGCCACACCCCAACGGAATAGTCTATCTCTGGTTGCCAACCTTTGATAAAAAAGTAATCCATTGAATAAATGCCGAGGAAACCATACTAGGTGAGCCCATGCACAGGGAGGCCCAAGATTTCTTTCTAATGGCATTCCATGCACATGACAAAGAAAAATGTTCAGAAGCATTAAGAATCCATAAAAGCTTGTCAGGCACCTGAGTATAAGGAACAAATGCAACATGAGTATTAGCTATAATAGTCTGAGTAATAGCATTTCTCATCCTAGGCCATCTCCAAGTAGGGAGGGCATCTTGGCCAACCCTCCCCGATCCAACCAGTCCCCTCCCCGAATGGGTAGGAGATTCGGGGATTTTTTCTGGGATCGGATAGGGGATGGTATAGTCAATCTCCTTCCCAATGCCCGCCCCTCCCAGTTCCCCTCATCCCCATTCACATATACATATACATATATATATTATATATTTACGGAAATCTTCTTATCAGGGCTCCCTGATTGAAGGTTTTTTGTGTTTTTTTTTGTGTTGCAAATTGCTTTTGGAAAATCCGAGCTGTCCAATGTGTTCAGAAGGTGTTTTCCAAGGTTCACGCGAGAAATCTTCAAAAAAAAATACCGGGAAGGGCTTGATCCAAGCAGTTTTTGCAAAAAATGTAAATAATGAACACATTGGACGGCTCGGATCGTCAAAAAAATGTTCGGATCATGGAGGTCCGGAAACGGGAATCCCGGATAAGAAGCATTCCAATTTATATTAAAAGTTTATAATTTTTTTCAGGATAAATTTATAACTTAAGTTATACTAACTTGTAAATATTAGGGATACTCTCAACCATTCCACACTTCACAACCACCCCCATCTGGGCTCTAGCCATCTCGTCTCTCAAACTCTCAAGATCAAAGGTCGTCTCTCTCTCTCTCTCTCTCTCTCTCTCTCTCTCTCTCTCTCTCTCTCTCTCTCTCTCTCTCCCTCTCATGAGTCATGTCTCAATCTTAGAGGAGACATGAGAGAAGGCTGAAGCCAGAGAAATATTAATTACCAGGAAATTTGTTTGTAAAATAAGTTTCATTCAATTAAACAAAGAGATTATTCCCTTCCTATTAAACTACAAAATTTGTTTTTGAATTCCAAAAAGGTTGTGTCCGACTGTACCCTACTTTGGTTTCTACTTTTGTTGAACTTGCTTTTGGTATATATAGAATCTGTATATGAGGAAATTTTTTAGTTTTAGCTCATTATTAGAATTTTGGCGGGGTTGTAGAGCCTGGATTTTGAGTGAACTTTTAGATCCCCGATTTTCCGTGAGGATCCCTACCCGTTCCCCGCATTGGCGAGGGGAGAGGTTAAGAAAAAATCGTTTCGAGGATCGGGGAGGGGATGGGGATTGATATGGGTTCGGGGACCGGAGATAAAGGTAGTGATATTCACCCCTACCCTCTCATGCCCATCCCTATCTCCAAGTATCCCCGGAAATTATAGACCAGGTTAGATTCTACTTGTGTATTGAACTTTTCGTCATCAAGCCTTTGAACACATTCTCAAATCCTAAAGCCGTCTCGAGAATAAGGAAGCGTATCAGCTATTGATTGTCGATGCAAAGACGAATAATAACGAGAAGAGTGCAATCCTATCTTCTTATGGAACCTGATGCAGTAGCCTTAGCATGGCATATATTCGTACCGAACTGATGCCTCACTGGATATAACTTCCATTACTTTGAGGTGCCCTTTGGACGATAATTAATGGATCTTTTTATCACGGTTGTTTTATCTTAAGTTTAGGCTGAGTTTCCCATTTGATTTTATGGAAATTTCATAAGAGTAAGCAACTCGCTAAAATCAATCCATTTTCATTTGCTAAAATGGGTGGATTTTAACAAGAGGCTTACTCATTTGCTAAATCACCATAAAATCAAATGGGAAACCAGCCTTAGTATTAGATATGGGTTAAACATTTTTGGATAAACAAATGGAATAAAATACAGTATACAAATTTAGGACTTATAAGTGACAAAAAAAAGAATCAATCCACTAAAGACTAGTGAGTTCTTTTTTTTTTTTTTGTGATTTGTCATTCCTAATCTTTTATATGGGGAAGGGGGAATGAGATTTGATCCCGAGATGCAATGTGGGGCATTCAAGAGCTCTACCGCATAAGCTAGCTACCAGTTGCAAAAACTTACAAGTTCAAAAAAGACATTCATCTTCCGTATAATTTTATACCGTCTGAGCTTTTATTAGTTTTAGTCTTTTTTTTTTTTACACTCCATCACTCTAGCCTGTTCCGTAACACCCGACTTTAGGTTCACAAAGATGCGTTAAGTCAAGTTGCTCTAGAACAAAAACAAACACCCTTAAGTCAACTTGTTTCAGGATAAAACTTGGGTGGAAAGTATAATTTCTTCTGTGAAATGTCTGAATTGCCCTTCAGAGTTATTAGTGTTGGGTTGCATTTTACATTGCCTAAAGGCTATATTGAAAAAATTATCATAAGTCAATAAACTATCTTAAGTCAGTGGAACAAGCTGACTTTAGCTTACTGACTTTAAGTGTTAAAGCTATTTAAGTCAAGTTTTGTGATCGTCACGTGAATTCGTGTGATGTTGACCTTAAAAAATTAAGTGTTTATGAGAATATTTTTTCAGACTTTATGACATTGCTCAAAAGTATTCATTGAGATATTTTAAATGGTGTAAAAAAATTCAAAACATGATGTCGGGAAGTAATTTATTTTTGAAGTTCAAGATAGCAACAGCAAGCACCCCACCCCATACGACTAGTTGGGCAGACGTTGAGATCGGGTTAAGTCTTCTGTATATAATTAACAAGCAAACAAAATAGAACGGATGGAATACTTTTTTATGTCTCCCGACAACAATGGAGTAAAAATTAGTATGACAAAGAAAAGAGGCCTGGTAGGGAACAACCGAACAAGGAAGGAAACCATAAAACAACCCATAAAATGCATCTGACGGGTGATATTCATCCGGTACACTATTTAAACAGTGTACCGGATGAATTTCATCTGTCGGATACACTTTACGGCTTATTTTATGGGTCTCCTTTCCTGTTTGCAACTATTTCTCCAAAGAAAATATAACAATTGAATAATACGTCTGTCTGTAATAAAATTTATAATTTAGTTCAAATTGAAAGGTTCGAGTCCTGCATCTACTTTTCCAATTCTTCTACGTAATAAAGTGGCACATAATGCTGCACTGGATGGTTAAGAAAAAACTGGTTTTTTCGTTTTGTCTTTATTCAAAAAAAATTTACATTTGTTAGTTTTGCATCAAGTTTTCGTGGTTTCTTGACTTATATCATCGAGATGAATCCAAAAAATATAAAATTATGGTCACAACTAATTTTTTTTTGAATAAAGGCAAAATTAATCCAATAAACTGGTTTATTTTCGGCTTTATTAAAAAAAAAAGTTTTGACCAGAATTTTATACTTTTTGGATTCGTCTCGGCGAGGAGAAACCACGAAAACTTGATGCAAAACTAACCAATGTAAAAAAAAATTTGAATGAAGACAACCAAAAAACTAAAAACCAATTTTTTGCTTTTTACGAAAACAGGCAGCGTGCGTAGAACCTGGTAGGATGCCATTCATATTAAGATTCTAGACTAGACTTTTCATTTCTAGGAATTTTTTTTTAATAAACAGATATTTGGGTCAGCATGTTGATCTTTACCTAATTAAAATAAACTAGGGCATAGTGTACACCAAGCATATATCGGATTGGTTGGGACCCGTCTCAGCCACAAAATATTTGGAGCTGTTCAATTTATTAAAGACATGATTTTAAGAAACTCTGTAGAAAGGAGAAAAAAAAAGTTCATTTGGATATCAGTAAATACTTGATCGATTTTCGTCTTTGAATTTGTAAAGACAAAAAAGTGAATGAATTGATATTTAGGGACGACAATCGATCAAATATTTACCGATATTCGAATGAGTTGATTTTTATACGGAAGTTTTTAAAACAATGTTTAAAACAAAACAATGGCTCCAATCATTAACGTGAGATCTCAAAAAGAATCACATCCAATCTAGTTTGCATTTGGTTTACACGATATGGTGTACCATACTTGGGCGATCTTAATTTATTACTCACTGCTTCCCTTTTTAAGTGTGTTGCCTTGTAATTTCAACTTATTTTCTCTCACATCAATTTTTACAATTTTTACATCTACTTTCCACTACTTACCATTATCAATATAATAATACCCACTAACTTTTCAAAAAGGAATCTACTTTTAAGGGCAAAATAGGAAATGTACCCACTAACTTTTCAAAACACACATTTACTAAGGAGTAACCCAAAATGAAAATGTCTACACTATAAAAGGACGGAGGGAGTAACAAAAAAGAGACTTTTTTGGTCTTCTATTAGAGCAAATCCAATGCAGGTTCTAAATCTGGTTCTATACTCAAAATATAGAACTAAATGGAAAATCTCAAATCCAGTGCAGTGCTAAATCTGGTTCTAAAATGGCACAATGCTATAGTTGGTTCTATATTTAGAACCAATGATGGCTATAGCTATCTTTGCCATATCATCAAATCTCAACTGCCATTTCAATTCATGTACCGGAGATTACCTGAAAATGACCGAAGAATGTTGCATCGCCGGAATCAGGTAGAATTGAGCCGTACTATATCACATATAGCCGGAATATGCTCTCACCGTGAACTACTCCGATCACTGGAATCAGGAAGAGGGGCTTAATTGAATGGAATCTGGTTGGATCTTGAGGGTTTTATGGTGAGGGTTTGATTGTGGGGCGTTGATAGGACAAGATGAGGGGCTTTGATTTAGCGGTTTCAAAGAGGGAGAGAAGTTTGATTGGATTTGGTCGGGGGAGGAGATGAGTTTCACCCATTTTTTCCGATCGTCACAGAGGTGTTTCACCCATGAGGTGAAATCTCTTTTTAACACAAAAGAGAGAGAGAGAGAGAGAGAGATATTAATAGGAAATGGAAGAAAAAAAAAAGGTTAACTGGTGATTCAATTTCCAGGTAAAAAAAAGAAAAGAAAAAGAGAGAAGGTAATATCATTCTCTTTTTTTTTATTTATTTATTTCAACAACTTTTTTTCCTTCCCTTTCAAAAAACAACTTTTTTAACAGTTGGGAATTTAGCTGAAAAATTAATTAGGATCGAGGTTAGAAAATTAAATGACAACAAGGGTTAAAAATGACGTAGATAATTGAATTAAGGTTGAAAATATAGGAGAAAATGAGGTGGGAGGAAAAGTTGATTAAATTTGAAACTGTTTGGTTCTAAAATAGAACCAAACACTGGAGACTGGATTCTATTTTAACACCAAAAATTACTTTTTGATGCCAAAATATGGCAATGGCTATAGCCATTTTGAAACTAGCATTGGATTTGCTCTTATTTACAACTTCTATATAAGCAAATTTTTGGAGAGGGAAAAAATAAAATAAAAAACTACTCCTTGTCTCTCCTACAGTTTGCTTTGAACAGAATTGAGAGAGAGAGAGAGAGAGAGAGAGAGAGAGAGAGAGTGATATATATCTGCGCATTGATGTGCGTATTGAGAGTGAAAGAATCGAGAAATGAGCAGCGGAAACGATCTGTTCATCAAAAATTAACATCTGAGAAAACCAGAATCGAAATAATACCACTGAGGAGAACCCAAGATTGAGCTACAAAATTGGGTAATTCTATACTCTTGATTTAGGTGGTTATGAGGTTGGACGGAGAGATCTCGGACATTGATGAAATTGAAGTGGAGGAGGAGAGAGAAGAATCCGAAGCAGTAATTAAAGCGTGTTCGATCGGCGATGGCTTATTGCCACTGACTCAGAATCTTGTGGTCGGTTACGCTCTCACATCGAAGAAAAAGCAGAGCTTTTTACAGCCCAAACTCGTTGCTTTGGCCAGGTATTCAACTCTTCGACCTGATTCGTATATTACGTTTTCACATCCTTTTGTATGCGAATTCGTGAAGTTCTGGTTTTGAAATGTGTAAATTATTACAACTTTTTTTTTGGGTGGGTTACAATTGGTCTCTCCGATTTTCATTTCTTTCTTCACTATAGCTACATAGCCTGTTTGGTTTCGGTTTTCTTCATCAGTTTTGTAGAAATCTTTTCAAGAAAAGGTTTTGAAAAAGATGGGTTATTTTGTAAAAATTACCCTGAAAACAAGTTGCTTCCAAAACCAAAAACTTGGG
>JAXBDA010003129.1:0-36917 GCA_036023075.1 Gaultheria prostrata | reverse complement strand
GTAAAAAAAAATACTCGGAAGGGCTTGATCCGATCAATTTTTGATAAAAACGCTATATATAACTTTTTATCAAAAATTGATCGGATCAAGCCCTTCCGAGTATTTTTTTTTTACGAATCCTCGCGTTGAACCTTAAGAACATGTTTTAAACACATCTAACGGTTCGGATCGTTGAAATTCAATCCGGAAATGAAAGTTCCTCACCCTAGCAAAGTGAGGGAGCCCTCATTGGATCCTTGTTGTGTATATGTATATATATAAGTACATCTGTATAAATACTACAGTACAAAGTAGTTGTAGAATATTAATTGAATTTTCAAATTAATAAAAGAAAAATAATTGAATAAATAAAGAAATTTATTGAATTTTCAAATTAATAAAAGAAAAATAATTTAATAAATAAAGAAATTTGTATTTACTAAAATTAGGGTTATTACATACCGTACATGTAAAATCAATACTAGTTATGAAGATAACCTAATGTGATTAAGTGGTGTGGACTTATTAGTTAATTCGTGAAAATACAATCTAACATTTGACATAAACACCAAACACAAGACCAAAATAGAATCTTTTGAAAGATATGGACTTTACTATCAAAATAAAAATAATACAAATAACCCATAATATTGAACATGATCACCATTCATACTTTAGAAATTAGAATAATCTAAAGATAATATATGTCAATTCAACTATAGCTGTCACCTTCCATTAAACTCCTTGAGTCCTTCCCAAGAATTATTTTCGTAGGGGTTGAAAATTCTACCTTTGTACCCAAAAAAAAAAAAAGGAAGACAATTGTACGTACGTTATCAACGAAAATGGAAATTTTAGTTGACTTTTTTTTTTGAAAGGTAAAATTTAGTTGGCTTGACCCCGACTGAAGACCATTAAATTAACATGGGTTGACCCGAAGTTTTCTATGGACCTAAAAATAATGAAATTAATAATTCCACCATATATGAATATTACAGTATTCCGCACTAAAAAAAGTTACTCTTTTTATTTGAACGGTGAAAAAAGAAGAAATTCATTAATGAAATGTAAAGATACATAGGCTAAAAGGGACAATAGCACAAAGATATCAAACGAGACGATAACATCGCACCCTCGAAAACTTTTCAAAAGCTTCATAGATACCGCTTATGGCTGGTAGCCTGGCTATCTATAGTCCAAGACATCAAATAGTATGAAAAGGGGCACCATGTGTAATGTATATGCCATGATGCCCCTCAATAAATTACTAAAGATAGTTTATCCAAAAGTGTTTTGAATGGTCCGGGGGTTTAGAGAGAGAAAGTGTTTTGAACAGCTCAAATTTATCCCTCCCTTTTTTATCCCTCTCCTCTTAAACATGTTTCATATAGGTCTTCGCCCGTCGCCGGCATCTTTTCTTATTTATTGGTGATAACACAATAAACAAAATTCTCTCTATATTCTCCACACAAAAAAAAAACCATAATATTAAACATGATTACACAGTTAGGCCTATTTTGGCTAAAAAAGATAAGTAGCTTTTTACTGTTCATTTTTTTTGTCCTTATTCAATTTTTTTTTTGCATTTTTAGTTTTGCGTCAAACTTTTGCGACCTATTGATTTGTCTCGACGAGAGGAATCGGAAAAATAAAAATTTTTGATCAAAACTCTTAAATTTTTTCAAAACTACAAAATAAGTCACTTTTTTTTACTTATTTTGTATTTTTACTTAAATTTAAGAGTTTTGATAAAAAAAAAATTTACTTTTCCGATTCCTCTCGTCGAGACGGATCAATAGATCGCAAAAGTTTGATGCAAAATTAAAAATGCAAAAAAATAATTGAATAAGGACAAAAAAATATGAACAGTAAAAAGCTACTTATCTTTTTTAGCCAAAATAGGTTTTAGTTGCTTCATATAGGTCTTCCTCCGTCGGCGTCTTTTCTTATGTATTGGCGATAACGTAGTTAATCAAATTTTCTATCTATTCTCCACACAAAAAAAAACCTATAATATTAAACATGATTACCATTCATACTTTAGAACAATCTAAAAGACAATACCGATTCAACTAAGATGTCACCTTCCATTAAACTCCTTGAGTCCTTGCTAAGAATTATTTTCGTGGGGGTTGAAAATTCTACCTTTGTGCGAAAGAAAAAAAGGAACTAAATATTGTACGTACGTTATCAATGAAAATGGAAATTTTAGTTGACTTTTTTTTGGAAGGCAAAATTTGGTTGACTCGACCCCGGCCGAAGACCACTGAATTAACATGGGTTGACCCGACGTCTTCTATGGACCTAAAAATAATGAAATTAGTAAATCAGTCATATATGAAAATTACAGTATTCCACACTTGAAAACATTTTTTTTTATTTGAATGGCGAAAAAAAATTCATTAATGAAATGTAAAGATACATAGGCTAAAGGGTCAACACCACACAAATATATATCCAATGAAACGATAGCATCCCACACTCGAAAACTTTTCAGAAGCTTCGTATATACTGTTTATGGCTGGTAGCCTGGCTACCTATATTCCAAGACATCAAATGGTACAAAAAGGGGCACCAGGTGTAATGTATACGCCCCTCAATAACATTACTAAAGATAGTTTACGGAAAATTTCAAAAAAGTCCCCGAACTTTCTGATAATTCGCCAAAAAACACATGGGCTTCGGCCGTCAACAAAATCACACCCGAACTTTATATTCCGTCAACAAAAAAAACCCTACCATCCAATTCTGTTAATGTTTTGATAGAGGGAGTTAACAATGGTTAACTTTTAGTAGCCCTACCAGCAGTGGCGGAGCCAGAAAATTGGGCCAGTGAGGGCACAATTCATGAACGTCAATACTTTTGTTGTGAAAAAAAAACTCTTCTTAAAGAATTTCTGAAATGTTTTAATTTCCATTTGAAATGAGTCTTGCTTGACTTACATTTTTTGGACAAATGTGCATCTTTGCATATTTGGTTGTACTTGTTGGCTTCCAAGGGGGAGGTCAGGAGTTCGAATTAGTGAAAACCGTATACATGTAGTTTTAAGTAAAAATTCAGTGAATGGAGATTTGTTTGTGAGTAACTAGTTATTCAGTGGCTCTGGGGCATCGCCATGTGATGCCCTAACTCTCTTGTCCATCACTATTTTTTATGGGCTATCATCACATATTTAGGTCCAATTCATATATTCAGTCTTGAAACCGACATAAATATGCCGCAAGAGAATTACATTATAACACCAAGTAATGACTCCCGGAGAACACTAATTAATTTTTTGTAAGTATAAAAAAAAAGTGATATACCAATTTATATTTTTTTTTAAAAATGCAAAAAAAAAAAATCCTCCTAAGAAATCCAGTGTGGGCCTGTGCCCACACTGTCTCCATGTGGCTCTGCCACTGCCTACCAGCCCCTACTTACCATTTGGTTGTGTACCAGGATAAGTTTTGCAAAAATATGGTCTATGATGTACCGATGAACAATCCAAACTGTTGATTATTTTTCAAATAATTTTTTGAGCTAACCTGGAAAATTTAATGTAAGTGCTTGATCGAATCATCGAGTTCTTCATTTAGAATTCAAGATCCTATAATCTAAATGAAACCTTGAACGATTAGATCGAGCACTTACATTTATCCGATGGAGTTGAATTTTTCAGAGTTAACTCAAAAAAATATTTCGAAAATAATCAATGGTTTGGATCGTTCGTGTGGGATATTTCTACGATACTTTTTAAATTACAGCTCATTCATATTATCACTCGAGCTAGATTGTATTTACCTTCTCTATCGTTAAACCTCTCTCTCTTTCTCTCTCTCTCTCTCTCTCTCTCTCTCTCTCTATATATATATATATATATATATATATATAAATTGTTTTGACAAAATCCAAACCGTCCAATGTGTTTAAAACGTGTTTTTAAGGGCCCCGCGAGAAATCATAAAAAAAAATACCGGGAAGACCTTGATCCGAGCAGTTTTTCACAAAAACTGTACTTTCGAATCATAAAAAAAATATCGGGAACGTGGAGGTCCGGAGCCCGGACTAGAAGTGCCCCATATATATATATATATCGCTGCAAATTACATTTTCTATCTCTGTAGTGTACATAGAAACCAAAAAGACCAGCTCTGTTTTTGCCCCTCTTTTCTTTTCTTGTTTGTGTTTTGATCTTCGAGCTATGGCGTTTTGGTCTTTGATCTGTGGACCCAATTTGCAGTAATCTGATATGTTTTACCCGAGAGAATGCTATTTTTTTTTCTTTGTAGTTTTGTAAAAATTCCTGTTTGATCGATTGGAATTTGTATAGGATTGAAATCGAAGCCGGAGTTTTTATTTATTTATTACAGCTTTTTGAGGTCCGATCATGGTTGTAGTCTAGAATGCTGCGATCAACAGCAGCTCGTCAAATCAAACCAACGCTCACGCGCCGGCCGACGTCAATCAGTCGAAGTCAAATCACGGCAACGACAACTGTATCTTGAGGCCAGATGATCAGAATTTCCATGTGGTCACGACCAACAGCCGGCGCCGAACGGTGTTCAGGCGAACTGTGATGTGCTTCATTTTTTTTTTAAATTTGATTGTTCACTGTAGAACTCTTCTTGGAGTAAATCTTTCACCCCCAGTGCAACCGACGGCTGTAGAACTCTTCTTGATGTGCTTCCAACGAAATTGATGAAAACAAAGTTCGGGAAAAAATAATTAATCTGATTTTTTTTTTGTTTTTTTGAATTGGTTGGGTGCTCTGTTTTTTCAATTTGAGAGAGGGAGGGAGTGCTCTATTTTTTGTTGTTTCAATTGGAGAGAGAGAGAGAGAGGTTTTTTTTTTTGGAATTCCACCCTAAACGATATCATTTTGGGAACTTAATGGAACCCCGTTAAGTCTCCTCTGTTAAAAACGTGACGGAATAAGACGGCAGGGGTTTTTTTTATTGACGGAATATAAAATTCGGGTGTGGTTTTGTTAACGACTGAAGTTTAGGTGGTTTTTTGTGAATTGTTATAAAGTTCAGGGGTTATTTTAAAATTTTCCCAATAGTTTACCCAAAACTGTTTTGGATGGTTCAGATTTTAGAGAGAGAAAGTATTTTGGACGGTCTGGATTTTAGAGAGAGAAAGAGGAGAGAGACATAAGAGACAGAGGGAGAAATCTGGGTCGCCTAAAACACTTTTGGGCGGCCGAGATACGTGTTCGGGCACAACATGTGCAATACCCTATTTGCACACAAAAAAATTTCTTTTCCAGAAACAATTGAATACTAAATGATTTTACCTTGTTTTTGTTTTACTTATTGTCTAGTTAAAAGAATTACTCCCTCCGTCCCTTTTTAAGTGTTTACCTGAGAATTCCAACTATTTTTTTCTCTTACATCAACTTTTATAACTTTTACATCTACTTTCCATTACGTACCCTTATCAATATAATAATATTCATTAACTTTTTAAAAAGGAATATACTTTTAAGGGCAAAATAGGAAATATACCCACTAACTTTTCAAAACACATACTTATTAAGGAACAACCCAAAATAAAAATGTACACACTATAAAAGGACAGAGGGAGTACTACTTAATAAGGAGTACTACTTAATAAGGGATGAATTTCTCTCCCTACACCATTCTCGCATACTCCTCGTAACTCTCATTTTGTAGGCCTAACTTAAGGCTGGAACAATGGTTTGTATTGTTCATGTCATAGGAACCGCATAGAATAACATAAATGCGAAAAATTAACTTGATTGGGTATGGATAGACACTTGAAAAAAATTGAATTTAGTGGTGTAAATGGCAAACATATTAAATGTGAGCCTCAATCTTACAGAATAATTCACAGCTTATAAATATGATCCGAGTCGATTTTTCATGAATTTGTTCATATTTTGGAGTTCTACAAGACAAAAAAATTCAAAACATTACAACAAACCATGACGTTATGAGATCTGTTATGATCTCTAATACCAACGTAGCAAAGGAGAGGTTTTAGGGCCGGTTCTGGGCACAGGCCCACCAAGCCACCGCTTAGAGCTTCCAATTTTAGGACCCCAATAATAAGATTGGTAAAAATAACGTATATGTCCCAATTTTATTGGAACTCCATCCTGGTTCTGTGTTTAGGGAGCTTGTTTACATCTTTGAGGTCCCGAGTTCAATTCAATTTTGGGACCCCAATAATAAGATTGGTAAAAATAACGTCTACTATGTCCCAATATTTATTGGAATTCCATCCTGGTTAATTGTTTAGGGAGCTTGCTTATGTCTTTGAGGTCCCGAGTTCGATTCATACTATCCTCGTTTTGAAGTAAAAAACTTTTTTTTTTTTCGTTTTAAACTGATAAAACATTGTTCTTTTTGAAAGGGTTGTTTGAACTCAAAATCATAAGGTACAAGAAGTTGCTTATTTTTTCATGGTTTCAGGGGGTTCCTAATAAATGCTTATAGGTCTTTATGAGTCACTATTTTTTGTTTTAGTAAATGCCCTCATCTTTTTTTATCCAAAAAGTTAAAAACTCAAACAATTTAGTTTTGACTTTAATGGGCTTTTCTTAGTTGATACCAAGAGTGTTTTTTAGTCTTTCAATTCCAATATTGCATACGAACTAAAAAATGTACTTCACTCAAAACCTTTAGTATTGACTTTTGATTCGAATTAGTTAAATGTGAAGTAACGTAGTGAAGTAACATAAACCTAGTATAATCTTTATGATAATCTTATTTTTTTAAGGTGTTACTATTTTGAATTTCTTAAATGAAAATGTATAGGCCTCATTTTGTAATTCCACTTGGGGCCTCGAAAATCTCCGAGCCGGCCACGTTCTTGTATGATATTGTAAAACTTAAGGGATTAGTGTAATTTTTGTATGTTTAGAAAACTCAGGGGAGATTAGTGTAATTTATCCGATTTAGATTATGCAAGACATTAGGGTTTTGAGCCAAATTATGCTCCACAGAACAAGGACGACTGGACGAGGATGTCTTCCATCACCAATAAATGTCATAACCAATCTCCTTCAAAGCGCGTGGACTCCAAATATTACGGTTTTGTTGTTGCTTTTATGTTGTAACATTAGTAATCTAACTTTATGTTAACCGGACATATTTCAATTCTTGACTTAAACTTAAAATTAATTTATTGGGCCTTACGAGACATATTATACTCCCATAATACATCGACTTAAGTCAAATCTTGACTTCAGTAAGGAATTGGAATAATATTGATTTCTCTTTCATAGTTGAATGTCCTATAAGTATATTCTCTTAATTTTCTACCACCATATCTTAAACATTGCAAATCTGGAACATCAAAGACAAAAGAAGAACAAACAAACTTATCTACTCGATTCAAATCTTAGACGTGTATTTCCATGATATAGTGAACTTGTTATTTAAAATGTGCAAAAGCAAGTTCTCTACTCTTAACATTTCATTCTACTCTTAGAGAGTGTGTCGATAAAATTTGAGTGATAATTAAAATATTGTCGATCGATAAAAAATTAAGAGTGTCGCAAATCAAAAATCTCAAATTTGTAAGGAAAATAAACATTTGAATTGATGATAAGAACTCTAAGAATCAAAAGAAATGAATTGAAGTTGTATTTTATTTTTATTTTTTCTGAAAAAAGGTCATTTTAGTTTATAGTGCCACCAGTATACTAATTGGTTGAATGTAGTTTTTTTTTTCATTTTTTTGTTATCCTACCTTATTTTGATATCAACCAAGTACTTTAAATTTTGGTTAGTTTTTCATTGACAATGTAGGAAAAGAAACAAGTAAAATCATAGTCACTCCTCTTGAAATATGAGCCTTAGACTTTTAAAAAACAAATCATATCTCATGGCATTGCTGTGCTGGTAGCCTTTTACGTATATCCTTAATTTGGGTCGGAATTTTACTTCAATATATTAAATATGGATAAAAAATGTGAATAAATAAAATTACTTTAACTATTAATCATTTGAATATATAGTGGTGTGTGTTAAAAAATACTCCTATATAAGTCGTGTAAAACACCGTACTTTGATGCGCGTGGTTTTGCAATTCTGCATCAAACCTGGTGGGCGAAACACAGCGATGTGTGTGCACCAAAAAAAGAAAAGAAAAAGAAACACAACGATGTGGGGTCAGTGGGGCACCTTGGACTTAATAATGGTGGGACCCAAAAGGGGACCAGTGTGGGCGACTCTCGGCCGACTTGAACTCTCGGAAGAACAGTCCAGTCTTCACACGTTTCTGGGTTCCACATGCCCGTGGATAAATTATTCAGTGCGGACGTGCTTAGTTCACTCGCATAATCGCACCATTGCACTAGCAGCACCACTACATACCCAGAAAATACATCCAGAATTAGACCCGTCACCAAGTGCCAAATAATTCCTGAGGGGTTTTTTCATACCAAAAAAAGAAATAATTTGCTTCGGTTTTTTTCTTAGAGCATTTCCAATAGAGGTAACAAAAATAAACAATTCGGAGATTTGAAAGTTCAGTATTGTTTTAAGGATTTCGGCAAACGTAAGAAAAGTTAATTCAATCTACAAATTTTTAGATTTGATAACAACTTTCAAATTTTAACAATGGATTTTATATTCCCTTTTCATTTACTTTTGTCATTACTAATGATAATCACTCTACTTGTCGAGAGTAGTTTCGGGATTCAATTTTTACCCACGCGTTATGAATCATGTTTGGGTAGTTCACATTAGATTTTGTTTCCACTTGATTTAGGTACTTGCCACCGCTAGTAGTGAACGATAAAATTTTCAAATTAATTGACTCAATTGGGCTGAATAACGAGCTACTACTTACTATCATTCATTTGAATGATAGAAATATAGAAATCAACAACATAACAACAAAAGTTTTCTAAGAATAACCACCATGTTATAGTACTAATTTACTGTGGCTGTTAAATCACAGTTTTTTTTTTGTCCAAAAAAGGTAGGAGTCAATTTTTTGAATCAAAATTGTGGCAATAGTTTGTCACAGTTTTTTTGTTTTCACTACGAGCCTAAAATAAGTTGTACTATATAGTATACACTCGTTTAACAAAATTTGTGAGAATTTCTTGTTCGTTTTAGTCCTCAAGAATCACCTCACTCTCTCTCCGTGCGATTCTTAATAAAAAAAATCTCCCAATTATTACTCTCAATTTTTCTCCTTATCATTCGTCACCCACAAATCTCCCTTAAAAACCAAATCAAAACAAGATCAATTTTGAGAAAATCAATTCGTAGTTTGAATATGGGTCTTACAAATGTGTGTCCAATAGGAACACAATAAACACACAAATAAATAAAAAACACATATTTTAATACACATTTTATATTTTTCAATACACATTCACATATTCCTATACACTTTTCACATATTTCAATAAATTTTTTTTAAGCCACGCCTTAACCCATTTGACTCTACAACCGCAGCCCATAAAACCAACGCCCAAAAAGTAGGAATGCACAGCCTGACAAAACCCATCTCCCTCCCTCTCTCTCTCTCTCCAATTATCAAAGTGGAAGAATCACCCCTTCTGTTTTTCCGTGAGAAGAATCACTCAAAATTTTATGGGTTTCCATGTTTTCAACCTTTTTTCTCATCGTTTTTTAATTTCTTTATGCTGTAGTAGTACAGTCAGTCACTTTCTATCTGTTCTTTGTTTTTTCTCTCTCTGTTTTACAGTATTTGCCACCATTTTTGTGTTCTAGTCCCCCACTCTCTCTCTCTCTCTTTCTCTCTCTCGCTGTGTGTGTGTGTATTCTCTTCGCACAAGAGGAGAAATGGAGGCTTGGCTTCTCATTCTCGCTCTTCTTCTTCTCATGGGTGCCTCCACAGCCCAGATGCCAGGTCTCTCTCTCTCTCCCCGCATATGTATTTGTCTCTGTGTGTGTATATATATGACTGTATGTATACATAAGTGTACGTGATACAATTTTTTATTTTTTTTGGTACTGCAATTAAGTACTTAAAAGTTGTAAAATTGATGAATAATAAAAGTTTGTGATTTACGCAAGTTGTTTTATTTTTTTTGAACTGGGATTTACACAAGTAGTTCGAGAAACCATATTTAGGTTGAGTACCGTACCATGTTCTTGATTATACTCCATTCTATCATTTCCTGTTGGTGGTTTAAAATTCAAATTAATTTTGGTACTATTTGAACCACTCTTTTATGGAACTCTAGTAGGTGTCTTTTGTTTATTAATTGCAGCAAGTTCAGTTTCTTCTCTTTATTGTTGCTTTGTTTTCTATTACCTGGAATGAAGTTCTAATTGGGTTTGTGGGTCAAATGCCATGTTTTTTTATTCCCAATTTGAGGACTATGACTTCCTTGAAGGAGCATTACCATGTGTGTGGTCAATAATAAAAGCCATTTCTCAGCCCTAGCCCATAGAGGACATGATTTCATATTTACCCTTCGTGCTACGGGGCTTCGACCCGTAATTATGCAGTATGCGAGGGGCAGGGATTGGAGATACCTGGGAATTAGTTAGGACCCCGGCACCAAATATTGCAAGTTTCAAACACTTAAAGAACTAACCTTTATTGAAGGGACATCCCCCATGGACTCTTGTACCTAAGCGTCGGATTCGTTAATTTTTATTTCAAAGAAAACATGGACACGCTAAACTATTCACATTTCTTTGTTCTTCATGTATTTTGTAAGAGAACTGGTGTTTAAGATGTATCATTAGGAAGTCCATGCTTTGTACGACTGTCTTATGCATATGATTACGGTGAACTTAACTTTCTTACGCATATTTTGTTGGGGACTGTTTGTTGCACTTGTTGGACATATATCCGATACCTTTACCCCAGTGTCAAGTACCCGGCACGGGTACTTAGACATTTTTAGAAGAGTCGATCTGCGTAGGTAACATTGACGAGGGTGACATTCATTCGTTCAAACGCATATCATGCAAGTTACATAAACTCTTTTTTTGCCTGATTCACTTCACGTAGTTGTATTTGGAAAGAAATTCATTCTTTGTACTTCTCGATTTTACATATGCTTTAGTGTACTTCTTAAAAGACGCTTGAAGCTCAACTAGATGTCTAACTGCTGTCTAAAGTTTCCATCAAGGTTAATGCAACTGTGACATGAACTAGGCGGATTCCTAGGTGGAATTTCAAGTATTGCTTGGACTTGATTCATCTGTTCCCTTGCTAAAGAGTGAAGATTGAGATAATTGTGAGGTGTCTTGATTCTATATAGGTCGTGCTAAAGAAAATGTGAGCGTATTTCTTGAGACGTGTTATATTACCCAATGTCACATATGCATAGTTTTTTTCAGTAAATGTGGTGGGCAGATGCATGGTTAGTGAAAGGTGGAGCTGCATGTAAAAGGCAGAGAGGTTCTCTTGTAATCCATTTCATTTTATAGGGGATTTGATCTCACTTTGCCCTTGGACGTAGGCAATCGTGGAACCAAGTGGATCTTGTGTTTCTTCTGTACTTATTTCTTCTTATTTAGTTCTGATTCCACTACACTTGGCTCGTTTGATAGAGGTTACAACTCATGCAACAATATTCAAACATATTACATCTTAATGTTCTCTCAAAATGGCTTCGAGGTATTAGACACCTTATAATTGTAGAATAATGATTAATGAGTTCTGCATTGGAGCCTTAAACATACCAAACCAATCAAAAGCGAGAGCCTTAAGTTCCAATCAATTAGGGTTGACTTCATGAATCCATTTACTACATTGAGTTGTCAAGGGGCATCGTGTTCTCTGATATCAAACAAACCTAGATCCTTTCAAAGTTCCGCTTGTAAAATCAATCTTGGTTTACCACTCCCCTTAGTGCTACCCTCTCCCTTAACCATATTACTCCTTGTAACTACTACATCTGTCCCCTCCCCTTAGTCTTACCCTCTCCCGTAGCCATATCACTCCTTGTAACTATTGCAAGTCTGCATCCATCGATCTACGACATGTTTAAACCATCTTGATCTATTTTCTCTTGACCTTGCTATTGATTTCCCCCCCCAAAGTATTTGGAGACATTTTATATACACACAAAAGCTCCTTTTTACTAAGATCTATGTAGCACGGACATGGATACAAGACACGGACATGGACACGGCAAAAATAAATAAAATCAATAAATAATATTTGTTTTATACCAATGGATAATATAGTATATGTATAAGTATGAAGCTTCGATATATATAAACAAGCTTCATATATATATCATATTATACTTTTAACTCAAAATATTTGAAGTAATACACATTTACCCCCCGAAAAATTAAAAAAAATTGCATATTTAACCTCTGTTGTGTCCCAAACATGTCCCCGCCGTGTCCCTCCCATGGCCCCCCCACCATGTCTCTGTAAAAAAATTAACTAAATTTATTGGACACGCCCATACGTATTTTTCCGTGTCCCCCGCGTGTCACTGTGTCCCTGCGTCGGACACGGGGATATGCCGGTCTCTAGGAGTGTCGGTGCTTCATAAACTAAGATAGTCAAGCCGGTATTATTTTCTATCGGTGATACTCCTAGCATATATAGATATTTATGTTTCTAATTCTATCTCACAAGGTCTTACCACTCATACATCCGAACATTCTCATTTTAGCTACCTCATCTTACTCATATGTTGTTCTTAGTAACCCAACACTCGGTCCCGTATAACATGACTGGCCTTATAGTGATATGAAAAAATTTACTTCGACTTTGCGGTATCCTGCGTTCGCTCAACCCTCCTGAAGCCATCCACTGCTTGATCCACTCGTACTATTTTTCTAACATCATCTGCATTTTATCCATCCTCACTAATGATGGAGCAAAGATAGTTAAAACGACTGCTTCTTGATAATTCTTGATTGTCATTGCTTTTACTTTGACTAGTAATAGACTTACATTCCACGTACAAAAATATTACTATTTATTAACCCTTGAAGATAGGTTAAGAATGTTGTGACCCCATTCTCTCAAAGCAACTGGTAAGGAATCTGACTACTGCTTTCTTTTATACGAGTCACTAAATAGTGGACTAGTCGTATTTGATAAATAGCCAATGGTATCTATTCATCTTTGACCCTTTCTCATTGTTCTCTATGGCATGTGTGCCAGTTGATTGTGCTGTGGCTAAATATCTTCGCTTCTTACAATGCTTTATGCAGACAGCACCTTGTTGCCTGTCTGGTCTTAGCTTACTTTTTATTTGCTCTGATTTCGAGTTAAATGTGGAAAAGTGTTAGATGATGAATGATTCTTCATTTTCTCCTAGCAGTTCAACGTTCGCCAAAAGTTCTTTGATGTTGTCTTTAGGCCCAGTAACATTGTCTTACCATATCAGTTTTTACTCTTTTAGTGTGTGTGGAGAAGTTGCTTTTGCCGAAGGAAGGGATAAATTAAGGTGCAATA
This sequence comes from Gaultheria prostrata, assembly GCA_036023075.1. Taxonomy (NCBI): domain Eukaryota; kingdom Viridiplantae; phylum Streptophyta; class Magnoliopsida; order Ericales; family Ericaceae; genus Gaultheria; species Gaultheria prostrata. The sequence continues at coordinate 23,563 of JAXBDA010003129.1, read as the reverse complement.
GGCTTTTCCATGGGCACATGCCTTCATAGACTAAGTTCGGAAAACTTAAATTGAGAGGAAATAGCCGATGGGTTTTTTGAGTTCTTTTCAGAGATAAGTTTTAAAGCCATGGTAATAGTGGGCATGCAACAATCTTGAAATAAGAGACAACAATAATACCGATTCCCATTCCCGTTACACTGATAAATTTGATCATTTCAAGCAGGTTTTATAAGTTTAGACTGCGGGGGTGCAGCCAATTTCACTGACGAGCTTGGTCTTGAGTGGACTCCTGATGATCAGCTTATGTATGGTGAAACAACTAAAGTATCTGTCGCAAACGAGACAAGGAAGCAATATCAGACCCTGAGATACTTCCCCGCGGATAACATGAAGTACTGTTACACGCTCCAAGTCACAGGTAGAACTAGGTACCTTGTAAGAGCGACCTTCTTGTATGGTAATTTTGGCGACAATAATGTTTATCCAAAGTTTGACATCTCCCTTGGGCCAACTCACTGGGCTACCATTGTCATTTCGGATGCGGATACGATCGAGGTCCAAGAGTTGATATTTCTGGCTTCGGATCCCACCATAAGTGTGTGTTTATCCAATGCTACAACTGGGCAGCCTTTTATCTCTACCCTTGAACTCCGACAATTTAATGGTTCAGTCTACCTTACGCAGTTTGAAAGTCAGTTCTATCTCAGTCTGTCCGCAAGAATAAATTTTGGTGCAGACAGTGAAGCTCCCGTCAGGTATGGCTCGGATATCTAATGTTAATTGCTTGGTCTTTCAGACCCCACATCAATCTAATGCTTGTTACATAAGATGCAAGGATGTACACGCCGACACGACACAACATGGATAGAAATAAAATAGGGCAACGACTAATGTGGGGACATTGAAAACATAAATTACAGGGTACATGTTACTATGTTAGTTCCCTTGAAAAAACAATGATGTTATTTTTTATGGAATTATAGAAGTAGTGCCGCAAAGCCATGAACGTATTAATGTTTCGAAGATATAAAAGAAAAAAAAGGCATGGCAAGCTAAAAAAGTAGTCAAGATGTAAGCATCAATGACACTTTTGAACCTGTCCAAACTAAGCATCTTTGGCTGAATAACGTGACTGCAGCATGTCACCACTGTGTCCCCAGCAAACTTAATGATAGTACAGTTAAAAAAATCCCGACTCACATTTGGGTATATCCTGAGTGTGTGTGACCATGCCGTGTCCCAAACATATCGAATGTGGATAAGTGAGGCTGGCAGAACTATCCGTACTTCTAGTTTGTGATGTTGGGCAACAAAACTTAGAAAATCAAAATAGACCAAATTAATGTACTGATTCTCAGACTGACAAAACACAGATGTTTCAGATGGTGGGCATCTATTTTGTTGTTTGAATGTTCCTGGATTACCCATATAACATCTAACTATTTATACCATATTTCTCTTTTTCCTTAATCCAGGTATCCTGATGATCCATTTGATAGAATATGGGAATCTGATTCTCTTAAAAAAGCAAATTACCTAGTTGACGTTGCCGCAGGAACTGAGAAAATATCGACTAGAATGCCAATTGATGTCAGCAACAGTGAAAGACCACCCCAGAAAGTGATGCAGACAGCTGTAGTCGGTAGAAATGGATCGTTAACTTACCGCCTGAATTTAGATGGGTTTCCTGGTTTTGGTTGGGCTTTTACCTACTTTGCAGAAATTGAAGATTTGGGTCCAAACGAAAGCAGAAAATTTAGGCTTTTTCTCCCAGGAAATTCTGAGCTCAGCAAAGCTGTTGTTAATATCCAAGAAAATGCTCAAGGAAAAGATCGTCTGTATGAGCCCGGATACCCCAACATTTCTCTCCCTTTCGTTTTGTCATTTAGATTTGGGAAAACATCTGACTCTTCCTTGGGACCCCTCTTGAATGCAATGGAGATATACAAGTATCTTAAGAAAAATGATGGTTCTCTAGATGGTAAGCATCATTTTGCTTCTTCGAAGCATGCTCAGCTCAGTTAATTTTTTTTCCTTTTGAACTGTAGTTTTTTGAATATAAAGGATGGTTTTTATGTTATTCTGCTTTTAAGATCTTTCCTTTCTCTCTTTTATGAAGTTTTGTAGTTTGCACAGTAAACGGCTATGCACATCTAACTATTTATTTGTCTGAGTGCAGGATCAGTAATTGCTAGTGTAGCCTCACTCTACTCAACAGCAGACTGGGCACGAGAAGGTGGTGACCCATGCCTTCCAGTTCCGTTGTCCTGGGTGCAGTGTAACTCAGATCCTCAACCTAGGATAACTAAAATGTAAATGTCCATTCCTTTATTGGTAGTTTATATATGTCTCTCATGTTTCTGTCAGTTGTGTAAGGTCCTATTTGATTGATAACATTATTAAGGAGTATAAGTATCATGAGTAATCCTACCAGACTAAGTATCTAGCAAATAGCACATCCCCAGGTGTTGTATATCCCATGATTTGTGGGGGTTTTCTTTTTGTCCTATGGATGTACAATCCCTCCATCAATTGCTGCATTCAAACACCAAAAATGCAGTCTCATGGGATATCTAATCCACTCATATGTTTAGTCTCCCCAATTTAACAGGCACCAAGTGCATACACGCAGACACACATATTCTTTATATAATATGTGATGTACTATATGGCTTTGCTTCTGCTTAGAAACTAATCTAACTTTTTTGCATGTTCTATTCTCTCCCTTGTGCTTGGTAGCCAATTGTCGGGGAAGAATTTGACAGGCAATATCCCTCTGGACTTGACAAAGTTGAGTGGCTTAGTTGAGCTGTAAGTTTCAGACAGCATGCTCATTTTTCTACTGAGCAACAAATATTTCCTTGTCAATTTGAATATTCTGTATTATCTTCCTTTTTTGCTGATTGCAGGTGGCTTGATGGGAATGTGCTGATTGGTACAATACCTGATTTTTCTGGATGCACGGATTTGGAGATCATGTAAACCAAAGTATTTGATTATCTTTTCTTGTTAATTGAAATTTGTCTAACTTGTATTATTGTTTCTTGTAGTCATCTCGAGAACAATCAATTAACAGGCACTATGCCTTCCTCTTTGGCGGAACTACCAAATCTAAGGGAACTGTAAGTTTGCAGTACTTCAATGTCAATTAGTAATTTAGTACAAGGAACTATTTTGGGAGCGTAGTCAAAATGTGCTCAGATGAAATGATGCGCCTAAAAATCTATCTCAGTTCTTTAATGTTAAATGGATTGGCACTTGCCCCTTCTCTTGGCCACAAGAAAAATAGGGGAGAATGAATGATCATCTATGTTATATGGTGGGGGTAGTCAGTAGATGCTAGGAAATTCCTGTGACATACTATGTTATTTTATAATGCTAGAACTAAATGATGTTGACCAGGTTTCTTAGGGAAATTTCTACATAAATAGGATTTCTAAAATAGTTGGTTGTAAATTTTGAATTCCAAAATATGCTGGCTCGCTAGGTCAATATCTCCCACCAAACATGATAGACACGGATCTCATACCCTTATGCAATTCTCCAGTGTCTGACAATTTTGAATTCCAAAATATGCTGGCTCGCTAGGTCAATATCTCCCACCAAACACGATAGACACGGATCTCATACCCTTATGCAATTCTCCAGTGTCTGACACATGTGCTTTATGCATTTAGAAGTCTATGTGATAGAGAAGTTCACGCACAAAATAAGACTTTTATACCCTTGAGCTGGGCCGCTAGACATCAGCCTGACATTTCTTTCTTTACGTGAAACAAAAGATTACGGTATTCTTTTGGTTTCTACATCTTACACTTAATACTCTTCCCCTGAATGAATGTTTTTCCTTGCTTGACAAACCTATGGGTTGCAGGTACGTGCAGAATAACAAGTTATCTGGAACAGTGCCATCAGGTCTTCTAAATAAGAATCTTGTTTTGAAGTGAGTATTTTTTCTTTACTTGTAGAATTGTAACATATGACATGGGTTTTGTTGGGAATGTTGAATGCTAATATTTTTTACATGTTCGTTTGTTATTTATACTGAGTTCAGATTACAATGTCCGCTATTTGAGCAGTCTTTGCTCGTACAATATGTTTTACCAGTTCTCGCTTTACCACTTGTTACTCAAAATCCTAACCGCTACATTCTGTGGCGATTCTCCTCAGCTACACTGGGAATGTTAATCTTCATAAAGGTAGTAACAAAGGGAGCAACAGCAAAGTTATTATTGGATCATCAGTTGGAGCTGCTATTTTGCTTATCGCAACTATTGCCTCCTGTATACTAATGCAAAAAGGAAAGAAGAAATATTCTAAGAAAGGTCAAACCTTGGAACTATTTGATAATAGTATCTCAGTTTTTTTTTATTGGCAGTATATATCAGTGTTTATTAGCTGAATTGACATGATATTATATGTTTGCTTCAGACCAGATTGAACGTACCATGCCTGGTCAAAGACTAGTTTCATCCTTGGGTGATGCTGCTAAAGAAGCTGCACATTGCTTCGCATTATCTGAAATTGAGGACGCCACAAGGCAGTTCGAGAGAAAAATTGGCTCTGGAGGCTTTGGAGTTGTATACTACGGGCAAACGAATGATGGAAAGGAGATTGCAGTCAAAGTTTTGACCAGTAATTCCTTCCAGGGGAAGCGAGAATTTTCAAATGAGGTATGTTTCCTTTGTCTTGGCGTTGTGGCCAAAGGGCCCAAGTTTTATGACATTTTTTTAAGAAACAATAAAAATAAAATGCTGATCTAGTTTCAGAGCATGATGGTAAAACATTTATCTCAAGAGTGTTTCATGATGCTTGTTCCTTTTTCTTATCAGATGCATTTTTTGTTGTGTTCTCATTGAAAAAACTGGTTCCTTCGAAAATTTTCCGATGACTTAGGTAACACTTCTCTCAAGGATACATCACAGAAACCTGGTACAGTTTCTTGGGTATTGCCAGGAAGAAGGGAAAAGTATCCTCGTTTATGAATTCATGCACAATGGAACTCTCAAGGAACATCTTTATGGTAAGCTACGAGTTCATTCTAAACAGAAACAATTTACTTTAATCTTCTTACAAACCCTAAATTTTCTTAGGTCCACAAACACATGACCGAAGCATTAATTGGATCAAGCGCCTTGAAATTGCTGAAGATGCTGCGAAAGGTCTGTCTAAGGGAACTTTTTCCCATTCAATTATCTTTCAAACCCGTGAACTTACAAATTTAATAGAGAAGTTCTTCAAAAGAACTAATGGGATTCCTGTGTTCTCTTTGCTTGTTCTAGGGATAGAGTACCTTCATACAGGCTGTGTTCCGTCAATTATTCACCGGGATTTGAAAACAAGCAATATTCTTCTTGATAATAACATGCGCGCAAAGGTTTCAGATTTTGGTCTCTCAAAACTTGCAGCGGATGGAGCTTCTCATGTGTCGAGCATAGTTCGAGGCACCGTTGGGTACCTGGATCCTGAGTAAGGCCTTTTTCATAAATCTTCAAGTTTCTCCTCTTTGTTCATAACATGCTTGGCATGTTTACAAAATGTGGTAGCAGTGCTGCTGATTTATGAAAGTGTCTTTGAATTTCTATTGTTAAGTGTTGTGCCAAACGTCACACCACACCCACGAAAACAGTAAAATCAAGCAAGAAACGAGACACACAATTTACGTGGTTCGGCCAATCGGACCTACTTCCACTGGGAGGGGGGTTTCACTATAATCCGGAGATAAATCCATGTTTGTGGTTACACACTCACTCTCAATCTCACAATAATGAATTCCTCACCGTTCTCTCGTCTATCTCTCTCACACACTCACTGCCTCTCTCAGTTTGTCACACACCCTAATCAAGACATCAAGAGTATTTATAGAGTTACAACGATAAAACCCTAACCCTCCCACTGGGCCTAAGCCCATCCGGCCCACACGGGGTGGAATCCCAACATTAAGTTCTGCACTCTGCAGGCACATACGATTCTGTTTTCATGTTTTGCAACCAGACAACTTATAAAATTCAACGCTGCCCCCCTTACATATCATCCTATCAATGTGTTTATAAACATGCAAATGCGTCAGCATGTTGGTGTACCTCATCCGGTCCTTGAATCTCAGTTTTTTGGTCTCATGCATCACTTTGAGGGCATCTCACTGTTAATTGGCAACACCAGCATCATTTAAATCTACTTTTAGCACCTTAATTTTCTATCAGTAACCCTAACACAAGGGTTTCCTCCTTCCATCATGTTGTTCATGAGCTTTTACCTTATACACTTGTGTCCCCTTGGGGGATATAGGTTTTCAAACCAACTCCTGAGTCCTGACATACCCACATGGAAAACTTCCTACAAGAACTCCAGTTTTGAACACTTTCATTTAAATGTTTGATGTATCTTCGGAATTCATATAAATGTAAAAAAAAGAACATTATTTCTATCAAATTAAGATAAAGCAACACGAATAGTATTACCATTAGGAGAGTACATATCAGCCGTCACTACATAAGTATTCATCGACTCATCATCCTGGAAGGTTTAACTCTGGGCAAAGTTTAGAAAATTGCATTTTTAAACTCCTAATATGTCCCTAAAGTGTCCTAGAGCGTCTGCAACGTGTCTGTCTTAAAACATTGAATAGAATAATTAGACAAGTCTTTAGGCGTGTTCGACAGGTGTCTGAATAGTTTTATGTTATGTCCGACACGGATACATGAGGCCTGTAGGCATGTCCGTGCTGCTTAGCTTCAGAGTATCCAAAACCCTTGAAGGTAATGAGCGGGATGCCCAATTTGTTGGTTAGCCAATTTTGGCTTAATTTTGCCAACTTTACCCTTCAATGGAAAGGGCTGGTGCTGGTTTGGTTGCAATTGTTGGGGTTCTCGTGCCTATTTTAGTATTTCACCAAGTTTTACGTGATTACTTAATTGCCCTTATCAGACTTTCAGGGTTTTCCGTCCATGTTCTTTTTATGTACTCTATTTTGTTTGCTTGTTTGAGGGCATTTTAGGGGAAAAAAAAATTGAGCAACTAAAAAGTAGCCTAATACAACCTAAATAGCCTAATACAACCAAAAAAAAGTCTAATACAACAAAAGTTGGTCGTTTCCCCAAAAAATTGGGTCAACAACAACAACAAAACCCATCTAGTCCCCAATCATTGGGGGTATGGGTAGGGGATGATTGGAGACAGACCTAAACTTTGACAATATGCACAAAGTGACTGCTCTCAGAATACCACTGAAACAGTGGCCCCCCTAAACCTCAAAGAACAGAGGAGCTACATGGACGTTTTGTTGCAGAACCATGCCCTCAAATCAAAGCCAAAAGGCATCAGAGAGGACAGGCCTAGAGACCCAAATCAATTTCCGTGCTCATTACCAAGCTTCCTTCATTCGTGGTCCAAAGCGTCTCACTAATGAGCACAGTCATAATTTTTCATTTTTCGATTCCTTTCGTCGAAACGAACCAATAATTACAAAAAGCAAAATGTCACACTTGATATTTTACAATTGGTATTGTACGATTCCAACTCCAAACAACGGGGCGTACTCGTGCTGGGCACGATGCCTCGCACCTAGTGGTGCTTGTAAATGGCTGCTGCATGTGCATGGCTTCTCATGGTTTCAGGTGTCATGTTTTCATTCCATTGCCAGATAGTGGGATAGATAATATCTTGTTTTCTATGCAGGTATTATATCTCTCAACAGTTAACGGACAAGAGTGATGTTTACAGTTTCGGTGTCATCCTTCTGGAGCTGATATCTGGTCAAGAAGCAATATCTAATGAAAGCTTTGGTGTAAACTGCCGTAACATAGTCCAATGGGTAAGTCGACCTAGTACCAAAAACACAGGACTATTGAAAATTTTCAAGAGCCAAGTATAAATCTTTGTTCTCTAGTTTTTATTAAGTCATTGCTTTTCGAGTTCTACTGGTGGCTCTTATTCTCCATAAAAAATCTAATCAACTGATGGCTGCATACTTAATTCAGAATTGTATTCAACGTAATTGCATGCTATGCTCTACAAAATGCTGAAATTCACTAAAAAATCCTTTTTTAAGTAAATAAAAATTTGATCGTCAAAACGGTGCCACCAATGACTTAGCTGTTGGCTTAAACATGAGGCAAGTTCTGGTTTGCAAGACTAATTTTGGGAAGCAATGAAATGGTCATTCATTTGCATCTCAATGGAATGGTCATTTAGAAATCCGGTACGTGCTACATATCGCCATGGTTTTTTTGGCTCAACCAGATATAGGAACCAGCTTTCTGAGAAAATTATCATTTTGTTCCAGCTTCATTCTGACAATCTCGGCTTAGGGTAAAAGGATCCTGGACAGGTTGAGTTTTCCTTGCATATAGTACTAGAATGTGAAACACCTGTTAATATCCTCTATTGTAAAACAGGCAAAATTACACATTGAAAATGGGGACATTCAAGGAATCATCGATCCCTCGCTACGTGGGGAATATGACATCCAATCGATGTGGAAGATAGCGGAGAAAGCTCTGATGTGTGTCCAACCGCATGGACACATGAGACCATCAATGTCAGAAGTTATAAAGGAGATTCAAGATGCTATATCAATCGAAAGGGGAGCAGAGGCGGTGAGAGAAGGTAACTCAGATGAGATATCAAGGCATTCAGTTCATTCTTCGTTGAATTTGGGGAATTTTGGATCTCTGGATTTTGGTGTAAGCGATCATTACTTGTCGATTGATGACTCAATTTCACGGCCAACTGCTCGGTAATTGCTCGTCCATATTGGTGCTCATTCATTTTATTTTTTTTATTTTCGGTCTTTTTTTGTTATTCAGTATGGATTTCTTGATTTTGGCTGTGGATCATGTAAAATAATTTAAGAGCTATGGTGTCATGAAGTTGTAAGTCATGTTTGATATGTAATGACTAATGAGTTTTATTCATCTTGATTCCGTCATCTTCGTCCAAGCGGATTGGTGGTTTTCATCATCGTTGTTGTACAATTTTGCTGCTTTTGTCTTTTCTTTTGTTGTTTTCTTGTATTTTCGGACCGGTAGCGTCATTTTTAGTATATTAATACTCCCTTTGTCCCTTTTTAAATGTGTGTTTTGGAAAACGTGTATTTTTTAGGATGTAAAAAAATGTATTTCTACTCAAAAATTTTGAAATTTTTTTGCACCAAATTAAAGTACTCTTTGATCACTTTAATTTGGTGTAAAGAGAGACATAAAATTGTATAGAAAAATACATTTTTTAGGGGTTTGAAAATGCACGTATTCCCATAGTAGACATTTAAAAAAGGATAGAGGGAGTATAAGTTTTCTCGGTTCAAAAAAAAATTTATGTTTTCCAGGGGGAAGGAGTTGAAATTTATTATCTTTTTATGTTTGGGTTCGAGTTGACCATCTTTACGATGAAATTGTGGAAGCTAAAAAATCAAAATTGAGACTTCGGATTTTCATTTTTTTGAGCTTGTATGTATGGACTATGGACTTCTATTTGCAAGAAGATGAAAGTTGACATGAGAAGTTGCAAAAACCATGATGGTGATTGATATTCATAAATAGAATAAGACCGCCATAGATCCAGGGGCAAAGCCAGAATTTTAGGTTAGCGGAGTAAAAAATGATATATGTATATATATGCAAGTTATTTTTTCTATTTGCTCGTACAAAGAAAATAATTAAATTAAGAGGTCAACTATAACGTAGATATATAGTGACACATGCATTTTTGCTTTCCCAATGATTTATTATATTTTGAAAATAGTGAACGATGACCTCATTTGTAAATATTATCAACTCTCAAAAAGAAGAAAAAACTTAAGAATTCTATGCATTTAAGCAAGTTAGGACAATTTATGAAATTTTTATGGGGTCAAAATTACAAAATTTAGCTCAAAAGTATCAAAAAATTTTTGTGAGAAATTAAAGTGAAAGGGGTGTCAAGTGACCCCTCTTGTACCTTACTCCCTCCGCCCATGCATAGATCCATACATCCATACCCCCTTTTTTTTAGTTACCAAAAATAGGATACAAACGATTAACGGTATTGAGGTAGCATAATAAATTGTAAGCACATCAAGATATGCAAAAAATCAAGTTAAATTTTTTTTTTGAACCGAAAAATCAACTTATTTGGCTCATCATAATCTCGATTAAAATGAGTTACAAGAATTAAGATGAGACAAAAATATTTCCTTTCCAAAATGAACCATGAATCATCTCACTTGCAACTCTTATTTTATTTTGAGTTTCTATTTTCTTGTAGGATTGTTTGATCTTTCTTCCTATCTCAAATGGTATTAGTGCATCCTAGTATCAACCACTAACCCAAAGCAATCATACAATATTGAGATAAAAAAGGCAAAAAAAGAAAAAAAAAGGAAAGAAAAAGAAACACATAACATGAATCATTAGTGATTTGGCTTTATAATTCTTTTGAATATCTTGTCTTTATTTAAATTTCTTCCCTCCTTATAGTTCTGTCTCAATTTTTTATGATTTATTTCTCTCGACGAGAGAAATACAAAATGTAAAAAATAATGACCAAAACTTTCGAAAAGTTCAAGACAAAAGTTATTCACAAAAAGACATATTCTCAATGACTTTATTGTTTTTTCTTTTTTTGAATTGTAATTCATGTTTTATAATTTCTCTAGTCAAGACAAATCAATAATCTTCCAAAATTTGACGCAAAACAAGTTTTTTTCTCCCTCCATCCCGAATTTCTTGTCCATACTATTCACAGCACCTCATAAAATTATTTATATTTTCAAGTGTATAATGTTATATATATTCAATGTGAATCTTGTTTTATAGTTCTCGATGAGTTCTATTGAACAAAATTTTCAAAAATTGTGAAAAAACATTATAGATTAAAATATGTAAACAATTAAAAATTGGCACAAATACACTTAAATGAACAAAAAATTTGGGACGGAGGGAGTAATGAAGGGAAACGGGGTGGGTGTTGTGCACTTGGGTGCTATGCACCCCTCGGCCGTCCGATTGTGTTTTGGACGGTCCGGATGTGTTTTGATTTTTTTACAGATAAAAGTAAATCAAAATTAACTTAAAATTGTCTAATGCATCCAGGCCGTCCAAAACATAATCGGACGACCGAGGAGTGCACAACACCCACCCAAGTCCGTAATGAAGATGGGAAAATAATCCAATACAACATGATACACGTGGTGTAATCAGGTTGACAAACCCTATCCAGAACAGTAACACACACAAAAGCGAAGAGAGAGAGACAGAGGGAGGAGAGAGAGTACTACATAAATAAACAAACGAATACCAGAAGGAAGAAACCAACGGTGTTGATAAAACAAAGCTCTCATCTCAGTCGTCTCCTCTCTCCCTTCTTCTCCAACGTCCGATCCTCTCTCTCTCTCCTCCTCCATAGCCCACCGATCTAAATTTCTCGCGCCCAAATACAAATATCCTCAGGTAACTCCAAAACTCAATTTCATTTCATCTCTCTCCTCCCCAACAACCCCCTTTCTCTCTCTCTCAACCCTCAAATTAGGGTTTTAACAAAAATCGAGACATGTGGTTGTTGTTGATTCCGTTTCTTAATCTAGGGTTTTGGAGATGGCCGACGGAGCTCCGGCGAGTCCCGGCGGCGGGAGCCACGAGAGCGGCGGGGATCAGAGCCCTAGATCGTCCAACGTGCGCGAGCAGGACAGGTTTCTTCCTATCGCGAATATCAGTCGGATCATGAAGAAGGGACTTCCAGCCAACGGAAAGATCGCTAAGGACGCCAAGGAGACCGTTCAGGAGTGTGTTTCCGAGTTCATCAGTTTCGTCACTAGCGAGTATGCCATATATGTTACATACTTGTGTGTTTATATGTGTAGCTGACCTCGCAATTAATTGAGATTGGCTAAATTTTTTATTTTTTTGTTACTTTGCTCTGGTATATAATCATTTAGATTTAGAGTTGGGTTGGAATATAGGGAAAGGAAAGGAAAAAAGAAGGGAAAGTATACATGTGTCCATAATATGTAGTATGTATGTATATCTGGGTATGTACAGGTACTCGTATGAACAGTGGTGGCTCCAGGAATTTGTACTAGGGTGTTCAAGAATTACGGAATCATTGAACAATTTACTTACTTCGACGAGGTGCCGATCGAAACAAATAAAAATCAAGACTTTGATGAGTCGAGTTTACAATGTTAGGTTTAGATTGACCTGTAATGAATGGCTAAAATTATTCACAAATTGCTCCACCCCTGCTGGCTACATGTGCAACTTTTTAAGCTAAATGTTCAAGTCAGTGGATTAGGTGTTCAAAATAGTGAGGTGAACTTAAATTTTACTAATTCCCTACATGGAAATGCAAGTTTAGTGGTCATATGAATACCCAAGGCTGGCTGTGGAGCCGCCTATGTGTATGAATCAAATGGAACTAGGGCTTGCAATTAATTTAAATTGGCTTAATTTTTATATTTTTTTACTTTGCTCTGCTATATAATCAATTAGATTTAGGGTTTGTTTGGAATTTAGGGTTCGTTTGGATGGGGTCTTGTGCACCCGGATGAATAATCCCGGGCCCACTCTTAAACGTTGGTTTGGGAGAGAAAAGGGCACTTGGATTATTTATGCCCCTCCAAAATAATCTAGCCCAGACCCTCATATTTATGGATAGGCCCGACCCTATCCATATTTAATCTGCCTGGATGACCCCTCCCTGATCTGGGCCAATCCACCCAACCCTCTAACTTATTCTTACCCCTCCATTTCTACTACAAAACAAACCAAAGTACTACTTTATCCCCCTTGTTACCGAAATTTTCTAAACCAAGTACTATTTTATCTACCCTTCATAAATGTCACATCAATGTTGGTCCACTCTCTATAAATAATACCTCTAGTCCTACAATCTTATCTCCCCTTACTATTATATCCACCCAAAACTCATCCCGCATCCAATCGAGTCGTTACAGAAAGGAAATGGAAATGGAAATTTTTCTCTTTCTTTGTTTTAGGTTTTTGGAAGAATTTTTGGAAGAAAAAGAGAAGGGAATAGCAAACTCAAGTGTTATGCTCAGTAAAATTTTCATTACATTTTTCGCCCGCTTTCCTTCTTGATTCTTCTCTCTTATTCTCTGAGTAACAAACACGATGTTACTGAATTTATATTTATGTGTTGTTAAATAGCATATCATTCGGGCCTTCTGCTATTCTTGCATTTTCTTTAATAACAATGTTAACGCTTTTCTTAATTGTTGTGTGTACTTGGGTTGTCTGTGACCAATCTACCTCAACATATTCTGTTTCAATTTTCTCCAATTGGTGCTACTTTTCAGTTATAGAAAGTTTTTATTCGCCCTGAACCGAGTGTTTTCAATTAATTCTGTCGAATATATGTATGTACAACTTTTTTAAATGATCAATTAAGGGTTTTTTGGGAATTGAATGTGAAGGGCAAGTGATAAGTGCCAGAGAGAGAAGAGGAAGACGATTAACGGAGATGATCTACTGTGGGCGATGGCGACTTTAGGGTTTGAAGATTATATTGAACCGCTGAAGGTGTACCTGACTCGATATAGAGAGGTTCTGCAATTTTTTCCCACTTTGTGTTTGGAAGTTTGATTTGTGGTGGGTGCTGTGTAGTATTCCACTTTTGAGTATCAGTTGGAGTAACATATTTTTGTTTGTTTGTTTCTTTGGTTCTGTTATGGATTGGACGGGATGTTACAGATGGAGGTATGTCATGGACTCATGGTCTTTGTTTAAGTTATTTGATAGTTTAGAATATTACGGCGTGATTATATGTGTGTATGTGTATCTGTATGTCTGTGTTTTGTTCATCTAGCTGTTGCAAAAATTTTAGTTTTCCGAATGATGAATTCTTCTAGGGTGACACCAAGGGATCAGCAAAGGGTGGGGAAGGGTCTGGTAGAAAGGAAGGGGTTCAATCTGGTCCTAATGTTCAGGTACATCTATTGTAGACTCTCTGTAAAAGGTTCAGCTTATCTTTTTGTGAATTCACGCATTATGTTATTTATTGAGTTGGAATTCATGTCCTGTTTTACTGTGCCAACCTATTCCCTCATTGTTTTACAGATTCTTCATCAGAGTTCATTTTCACAAGGCATGAATTACGGAAATTCCCAGGTATAATCAGCAGTTATAAGCATAACTTAATGATCTCTCTTTTATTACATTTTAACGATACATGAGAAGATTGCCCACATTGTATGCATACATATAACACAGCCCTTTCATATCTCCAGTAAGCCTACACTAGCAACGATGAGCTCAAGATGACATAAATGTATCTTAAGTGATTAGAAATGGTACTTCATATTAATGTCTTTTGTTCTTTTATATTCTATGTTTGTCAAGTTAGAGAGCTTTGGACAGTCTTCATTGAGAGTGGAGGGTGAAGTTACCCTGGACATGTGTCCCTCCCTCCCTGACGCCCTCTCCACTCTCTGGTATTTATTGATAGTCCCAACATGATGTTTGCTCGGTTAAACCAATTACTTGCTGAAGAAATTGTTGAAGGACAAGTAGATTCTGAGACAGGGATTGTGGCTTATAGGAAGGGGCAAACTTGTCATGACCAACTGCAAAATCAATTTGGGATTTTCAGTGGCAGGCGGGGAAGAGGGGGAGGGTGGCAGCTGCTGGTTGGTGATGCAGAGGCATTGAAGGTGGTGGGTGCTTATTTTGGAGTAATGGAGCGTGTTAATGTCACAGTTGTGAGAGAAGGGAAGGAAGAGAGGAAGCTTTGGGTTGGGTTGCAGGTTGTGATGGTGAAGGTGAAGCTTGACGAGATAGAGGGCGGTGGGAGAAGAGAGATCAACACACTGGTGCTTAGGGTGAAGACTGAAGAGAGATGCATTGGGAAAGAGAGAGGGAAGATGATTAGGGGGCTGTGGTAGATGGCAAGGAGAGTGGAGAAAGCTAGATGGGAGGTGGTTGTGGTGAACAATGTGGTGGCGGTGGTATAAGGTGCACATTGGTGCTTAGGGTGAAGACTGAAGAGAGATGAATAGGGAAACAGAGGGAGTGTGATTAGGGGGTTGTGGTAGATGGCAAGGAGAATGGAGAAAGCTAGATGGGAAGGTGGTTGTGGCGAACAATGCGGTGGCGGTGGTATAAGGTGGTGGTGCCCGTAGCAGAAAGATGAAAGGAGCCGTGAACTCTTGTTTTTTTATCCAGCAATGTTGTTAAGAGTTAAAATAGTCAGTTTGGATAAGTTAATTCTACCAGCAAAGTCTGAAATTCACTCAAGGAGGACTAATGGATGTGCGATCTATAATAAGGTTATAATGCTCATGGAGTGAAATGAATGCAACTTCCAGGACCTCAGTGGTAGCAGTGTACATGTCACAAATGTCAGAGCAAGCCAGTCAGTCAGTGTAAACTACCTTAACAGAAATAATTGAAATGCGAAATTTCATTCTGGCACACTTCAATATTTTATCCAGCTTAGCCCTGGGGTTGGGACTTGGGGGTGTATAATTTTATCGGGTAATTTACCGTCTCTGACAACTTACAAATAACATGGAAATGCCAAGTAGAGATGTCTTGATACACCCAACCCACCATTGAAGGTACAGGGATATTTCGGGAGTAAAATAAATCTCTAAGTCTTTATGGGTCATAGCATTGAGGTTGTAACAATATCATCTTGTTTTTATTCCACATCACTGTTACATTTTTACCACATGCTCTCAACTTGTTCATTGAAGAACTTAAACTGATATTGTTGCATTGAAATGTTATCCAGTTGATTCATCATGCAAGGCTAATGCGATGTATGGTATTTCATACTTGGTCATTACTTGTTACTATAGTTGGTCCCCCTCATTGTAGTAGTACTGTCGTACAACCATCTTTTTTTTATTCTTCTTTTTGTTTGAGTTTTTGACTTGTACCTTATTCGATACTTGCAACTTGTTTAGATGGATGCCAATGTATGAAAGTCACCCACATAAACTTTTTCAAGATAATTGTTTAGAATCATAGAACTGAAATTAATGGCTGTGGCGACTGTGGTCCCGAAAAGTAACGTGAGAACTTGAGAAGCGAAGAAGTTGATTTTTTTTTTTTTAAGGTGCTAAGGGGTTGCAATCTATGTTACATGGAATGCAGATATTAGGCACGTAAAACAAGAATGTAGTATGGTGCGTGCTCTGACATTTGGTACTTTATGGGACATAGGGATATGCTCCTATAGATTACATTACTTATCAGTATCAAATAGTAGTGTATTGGAGCTAGACTATTACTGTTTGTATGCTAATAGTCATTGCATGAAATGCGGTAGTGCAATCGTTGTATGACTAGAGGTCGTGACCTAGATTGATGACAAACATTACTGCTCTGAGTCATGTGGCGCAGGTTCATGTAAATCCATTGTGTGTAATCTTGGCAGGCCTTTTTGTTTTTTGACCCTTTGGTTTGGGTATAATGCAGTTTGGTTTTCTAAATGGGTTGCATCTCCTTGATGCTCTTTGGTTGTAATGCATAGAAAAATGCCTGTAAAACTAGTGAGGCACCAAAAAATAGCCTCAAATCAAAATGAAATTATAGAAGACTTCAAAAAAATTCCAAGACAAGTCTTAAGGCCTGTATGTTGATGTTCATCATGCTGGGTACACTGACACCCGGAAATAACAAGGTAAGTTGCTTTTTGTGGTACAGATCTAAAATATTGTCGCTATTTTGATACCCACCCAAGAGCGTGTATAGCAGTTTCGCGAAAATGACTAATCAAGAAAGTGCAGTTTCTATTTTGCCGAGCTACTTTTTTACATGCGCATTCCAACAATCTTCGCTATTAATACCCTCTATAGTTTACCCCTATTAAATACTCCAACCGTCCAATAGGGATGACCTGTTGGACGCTTTCTGATGTCCCCTATGTTACATGAATTTTATTTTGGCTGAAGTACCCTTGGCGATGTGTCCGACAAGGTTATCTATTTTGGACACTTGGATACTCCAATTGTCATGATATTTACAGGAAAAGAATATCAAATTTGCTAGAAAGCGATATTTCTAGTCTCTCACATGGACATGAAATAGCAAAAACATATTATTTTTTAACCCCTTCTTGTTTAAATACATTTTTAAATATAATTTATGATACATAATCTGAAAAAACTATGCAGTATATACTACAAACACTTTCACGATGTGTCCCCCTACCCACATCCACTTGGGGGACATATCCCAGTATCCTAAGATTTTAGTTTAGGACGGTGCGATGCTTGGACTTGCACCCACACCCGATACTCGCACCTGAGTCCATGTAACATAGGATGTCCCAAAATCTGTCCATTTTTAATAGTAAAAGAAACAAAAAACTCTGATTTTCCAACTTTGCCCTTCTCTCTAACTAATTAAGATGTCAAAGCGAAAGGACAAAAATTGGAGGGCTTTTTAGAAAGTTATTATTTCAAAAGATAAGTGATTGTGTCCTAAACGTTTTAGATTCCCGAAGATGGTCATCCAATTTTGGACGAAGGGAGTATGTATAAAATTTGTTAGACAGGCAGAGTAAACATACATATCTAAACATATATGTAAAGGTAAACCTAATTTTGCCTTCAGCAGGTTCTGCACTCTCTGATTTTTAGTTAGTTGGTGCTTACTTCTTCAATCAGGATTTCTCCTAACCTGAAGCCATTAAACCAGAAGCCCAATAGCTACTTCCCCTTTCCTTTCCCTATACTATTTATCAGAAATCAGTATCAACATCTCTCACCCTCTTTCCCACAAATTCTATTTGAAATTTGTACCTTTCTCTCTCCTACTGCCCCCGCAAACCCCATTATTTCCGATGCCACCATGCTTGTGTGTATACACGGCAAATTGACAGAGAATGGAGAAAGGGAAAGTTAGTGGTGGGTTTGTTCTGCTCCGAGTGGTGCGAGAGCCGAGCGGTGGGAAAGAGAATGGATGGAGAGGTGTACAGCGTTAAAATAGTTAAATAATTTGTGCCTGGTCTACAGTGCCTCGATCAATCTGGTGAGACACTTAAGGAAAAATAAGTTGCTGAGTAGTGTGTTGACTGTTGAGACGGCTGGACAGTGTTTCTGAAGTTATGGCTGGCTACAATAGCTAAATATTGGATTTGACTAGGCTCTTGCACATACACTTATGTTTTTGGAGGATTTGTACTTGCTGGTGGTGTAAGGCCCTTTTTTTTTTTTGAACAATTGTTGGTAAAAGCTGATTTATGAAACTCGATGTTGCTTTAATTGCACATCATCACGCGTGATTTTAGTTCTCTTACTACTTCGTAGTTACTATGGATTGTAGTTTTGATAAACTAGGCTATTCCTTTCAGAGGTTAGAGGAATGAGATTATTATGATGCCTTTTAACAACCCTATGCGGTAATAACTGTACTCATTTCTTGAATTTGCAGTCACAAGCGCAACGTATGATGGCCTCCTTCCAAGGCACAGAGTAGAATGGTTTCCGTACCTGTTTCCATCTTTCCATATCCTTTTGGGGATATCATGTTTAAACCTCATTACTTGTTCTATATTCTGATCTAAGTACTGTAATATTTTAGGGTTGGTATTTATGTTCGTTGTGGGCAGTGGTATGTATTGGCATGGTTTGTATATTTTGGTGTCTCCTTGAGAAGAATGATTATTTGGTGAATATTGAGAATGAGAACCTTTGGTGGCTTTATTCCATTACTTTCGTAGGTTAGGCAAGGACCAGATGTTTGGTGGTGAAACTGGTTGAGATTTGAGAATCTTTCGTATGATTGAATACCTTTTGTGGCTAGGCAAGGAACGGGTAATTTGGCCATGAACGGATTGTTGTGCATTCTGTCTATCCTTTCCGCCTTGTTGCCATTTTCTCTTTATTTTTGGATCCACTGGGATATTGTTGTGGGATTGTGAAACCATAATTCTGGTAGGGAACTCTGTGGACCATTTCTTGCTTCGTATGGAACTCAAGGGTTTTCTCCCCTGTTATTATGCCAGTTTTGTAGTATTTGTTTCCATAAGATGTGGTGTGCTATAGTGAGACATGTAGTTTGGCATCTAGGACGTTTTCATTTAAGCGCGTTCATGTCTGGGCCTATCTGAAGGAGAATCCTTCTTGGTCGTGAATATCTGAAGTTCGCTGTTCGAGAATTATTTTTAGGCAGCTCATACCATCCATGCATAGTGTTTTGATCTTAGATTTCAATTAATGTTGTTTGGCTGCACTGTTCTTGCCGTTCTCGTAATAATTTTGATGTCCAGATGTGAGAACTATTTGAACGGTGGAGGATTCTGTGCGTCTTTCTTTCTTTCGTTCTTTTTTTTTCTTTTCTTTTTAAACCTTGTGTAAGGGGCTTTACACGTATTTCGATTAATTCTGGAATTTTGAAGTTAACGAATGGATAGAGTTTCAATGCTAAGGATTTTTTGCTAGCGGTGAGAGTCGAATCTGCTAGTTCGGGGTGGTAAGCTTCTTAGTTCGAAATTGGTGGATTCTATATGCGAGTAAAACTTGTAATAGCCGTGTTTTGAATGATTATTGCCTGGATTCAATTTCTTTCCCAACCCCACTTCCACGTTTCTTTTGTTCTGTGGAAACCGTCAACCATAAAAAGGTTTGAATGAAGTTCCAACTTTTTTCCAATAATGTTAAAGTCTCTCCACCAAAGCCTTAAGACAGACTTGGCCTTCCGTTCTTTTGATTTTTTCTTTTGATGCTTTTGGCATTCAGGTACCACTCTCCGTCCCATTTTAAGTGGCCACTCTGGGAATACATGCAATTTCGAACCTCTACAAAATATATTTATCTAGAGTAATTTTTTAATTTTTTTTATACCAAATTAAAGTGCTCATTGAGTACTATAATTTGGTGTAAAAAAATTTAAAAATATTCTACGAAAGTACGTATTTTTTTAATGTTCACAAAAATACATGTTTCTCAAAAGAGTCACTTAAAATGGGACGGAGGGAGTATGTGTTTCGTTGGGGTTTTCCTTCAAAGGTTTGGTCTCTCTTGTTCTCTTTGAAAGAGAGTGGAGCTACTTTTGATATTTCTCACATTTTTCCATTGTCAAATTTTTTGACTCAGCAGATGAATACTATAATCAAAAGCATCGGCTTTTTGCTGCCTTCAGATGTGCAATCGTTTCAATCTTTTTTTTTTTTTGCCGACAGTCAGGTGTTTTTTGAGCTGCTTAATACCTCGACTATTGTCCTCCCGGTCTGGTCAAATGCAAACCATCTATTCCAGGACCTGGGGATTCACAAGAAATTACTTCCTTACAGCTTGGTTCCAAAAATCGAACGCTGGTCAATTGTGTGAAGAGTAAACTCACTAACTAAATGCTCTGGGCTTTTCAATCTTTTGGTTACTCATTTTCTCTCCTTCCCCTTTAGAAAAAAGGTAAATTTCATACATGTTTGTTATTAATTAGAAACTCTAATGCAATTTTCCCGTGACTAAGTTTTGGGGACTTGAATTAATCCTTCACGAAAAGAAAAGGATTAATTCAAGTCCCCAAAACTTTAATTCCATTTCTTTTGCCGAGCAAAAAAAAACTGGAATTAAATTGCTTCAGCGAAATGCCGACTCACCTTCTTTTTACGTTTGATGTCAATCAAGAAAAAAGAATTCAGATTCAGTTCATAAATTCAGTTTTTTTTTTTTACTTTTGTAATTCTATTTTTTTGGGTCAAACGATAGATTACTTGTATGTTACTCCCTCCGTCCCTTTTTAAATAATCCGCTTGGGAAACGTGTATTTTGTGGACGTTAAAAAAAGGACCTCCATAGAATATTTTTAATTTTTTTTTACCAAATTAAAGTACTCAATGAGCACTTTAATTGGGTATAAAAAAAATTAAAAATTATATAGAGATTTTTTAGGGGTTTGAAATTGCACGTATTTCCATATGGATCACTTAAAAAAGGACGGAGGGAGTAGTATTTGTTATATTAAGGTCCTTGTAATTCCGTTAACTTTGAAGTATTACATAACCAAACAAATAGTTTAGCTGTTAAGTGGAGTATTTTCTACGTAATTTACTTAAAAAATCTCAGGGCATGTGGTGTTCTAAGATCACCTTGTCCAATGGCATTGGTGCATATCTGAGAATAACTTGGTCTATGAGTATATTGAGCTATGGATTTTTGGCCGGCTCAATACTGAATGATTTTATGTTCCAATTCGAGTAAAGCGAGTACTAAATGATCTTTTTTCATAATCATATATTTTTGTGTTTGTAGCACGGCCCCATGGAGGTCGAAGATTACTTATATATTCGCTGTGTAATTGTGTGGGTTATATATATACTTAATTATGAACCCTACGTTGTTGTCCAGGGACGAAACCAGGAATTTTACTACGCAGGAGCGAATATATGTTTCCGATAGTAGAACGCCTCCTGTTTATCTCGGTAGTTTGGCATAATATGTCAGAGTCGTAGGGCAACATCGTGGTATTATGCCAGGTTACACAAGTGCAACACTGTGGGCGAAAACGCCCAGGAAATACTCTACCCAAAATCCCAACTAGCAATTGTAGAAAAATATGTGTATGATGGAAAGTAACAACATGAGTTAACAGAAAACAGTTTTCATGAAATATATATGTGTCAGTGTAAATCATGCCCGTGTCAGTGTCGATGCAAATCAGAGTTAAGCGCACGGTAACAAAATGTATCTCGTATTATCTTTCAATTTAGGTATTCTTCTTCAAATTTATCTCTGTGTGGACTGCTTCCAAGCTCTAGGCCTACTGTCAGTTCACTCCACTCATATGACACTGCTTCCGACCACCGGGCCTACAAGCCATCACTCAAAAGTTATTGGTCTGTTTCCGTCTCCTTTCAACTGACAGTTTCCAACCTTTCCGCTCAAGATCCCGGTCGTCTTGTATCAAGGCGCACACTAACAAGGTACAAGGTCCGTTCATCCCGCGACACACTCGTACATAGTCTCAGCTGTCTTATATCAAGGCGCACATTACAAGATATAAGGTCCGTTCACCATGTGTTGTACACGCTTAGCTCCAAAGACAACCAAGTTCTCTCCGCGAATCTTGGGACTGTGCTCAAGTTGCACTACCGCATTCAATTCTAGTCTTTCCAATCAAATCATTTTCATTTTCATCTCGTTTTCTAGCGTCAACTATTCATCTCGAAAATCGTTTCGTGTCAATATCGTACCGTGTCGTGAATATGCAACATGTTTCAAAAATCCTTTTCGTGTCTATACAATTTCCTCGTAAAACGTGTTTCAAAA
This sequence comes from Gaultheria prostrata, assembly GCA_036023075.1. Taxonomy (NCBI): domain Eukaryota; kingdom Viridiplantae; phylum Streptophyta; class Magnoliopsida; order Ericales; family Ericaceae; genus Gaultheria; species Gaultheria prostrata. The sequence continues at coordinate 1,368 of JAXBDA010003129.1, read as the reverse complement.
ATTAACTTTTTTATGCGACCTTCTCTCGACAAATGAAACAACCAGAAAAGTCCCAGATCGGATGGCTGGACGAGTCCAATTAGAATCACCATTCCTTTCTTAGTCAGCACGAAACTTAACTTTTTGACTGACTTTCAAAGGGGGTTTACCTTTGGATTATTTCACAGTCTCAAGTTAGCCAAAATATTGGTAATTTGGTATCGCATGTTTGAAATCACTTTTCGATAATGTTTAATCAGTCGGGCATTGTAACAACGTATTTTTAATAAGTCGATTTCTGAGTGGGCATTAAAACGACGTAAATGTTCTTTTCAAAAATTAGTCGGACATTATAATGGTGTAAATTAAAAATTCCGTATTTCATTTAAACATTATAACGACTACGTATGAATGAAAAATTATTCTTAACACTAATCGACTAATTTTTTCAAAAAATTATGCTACTAACTTTAAGTCGAAATGTGGGCATTATAACATTACTAAAAATTAAAGTAGGCTCTAAAAATGACTAGTAGAATCTTAGGTAAAGTAATTACCTTGATTCCGAAGTTAATCGGAGCCGAAAAGCTAAACAGTAGAACGAACGGAGTAACGGCTATAAGCGTCGAAAGGAAAAGTTAATACTTTTTCTAGAAACGCGAAAATGACTACGGAGACTACTATTTTTGGATCGAGGGGTGGAGAGTGGTGGTGGAGAGTGGCGGCTTTGGATGGGTTTATGAAGTGCACTTTGAGTTTTATAGAGAGAAACTCAAGAACACAAGAAACTACTAAAACTACAAAGTTGGTGGAAGTTGTGGTGTGAGAATGGAGTGGTATTTATAGGCAATGGTGAAGCTCACTACCTCCCTCATATGGCCGGCCCCCTCCCTCTCCAATTTCTAGGAAATTTCCTCCAATTAATGCTAAATTTGCTCAAAGAATAAAATCCTTAGGTAATTAAGCTTGAGCCTAATAAATCACTAGGTAAAATCTAGTTAGTACATTGGTGAATCTAGTAGGATTTGGTTAGGAAGTTTCTAGGAAATTACTTAGGTAAAAATCTAATCTAGGTTTGTGCATGGCCACCTTTGTTTTGGGGAGTTTTTTGTACTAGTTATACACACATATACACTATAAATTAGGCATAAGCCTAATTACAATATTGAATCTATAGGTAGATTGTCACGCCCCAAATTTCATAAACATATATAAGTACATAATCCACGTGGAGGTCAACACCATCCACAGTCAAAGTCAAATTACACGTTCAGAGTCAATAAAAGTCAAAAGTTTAGTGTACCGAATCAATTACATAAACCGAATAGTCTACCCAAATTTCTAGTCAAAATACATGGATTACAAGTTAAAAGTTCATCTTTTCAAAAA
>JAXBDA010003128.1:0-36917 GCA_036023075.1 Gaultheria prostrata | reverse complement strand
TTGAGCTTAGAATGGGAATGATTTTGCTGGTTTGGAGTGAGAGAGTGACAGTAGGAGAGTGAGAGAGGTTAAGGTCCCTTGAAATGAGAGAGGAGAGGGGTATTTATAGAGAGAGAGTGGGAGGAAAGAGGAATTTGATCATTGAAATGGACTTGAGGTGTGATTTAGGGGGTTTGTGGGCCAGGAGGAGCGTCTAAGGAACCAATGGGACCTTTCAAGGAGTTCTGCTGAAAAGTTGTCTGGAAGGAGGTTGAGTGCTCAAAGCCATGGGTTTGAGCGCTCAAGGTGGTCTTCAGGTGTTGAGCGCTCAAAGCCTTAAGATTGAGCACTCAAGGTTCTTGGTGTCAGTTTGGTGGCTTTGCTTGGTTGGATGGTTCTTGGGTTGTTTTGGCTTGTTAGGTGGTGTTATGTTGATTGGTGCAAGTTCAAGCTCCTTTTCACAATCCTCGGGTAACCATGATTGGTCCGTTTCGTCATCGGGAGTGCCCGAGTGCATCCCGGGTTCAAAATCGGGGTGTCTACAGCCGGCCTTAGGAACGCTCGAGAGCTGAAAATACAGAAATTAAGGGTATTTTGTGATTCGCAGTTGGTAGTGAATCAACTGTCAGGGGAGTACAGCACAAGGAGTGAAAAGATGGCAGCTTATGTGGAGGCAGCCAAGGATTTGTTGGATAAATTTGGGGTCGTCCATATCCAGCAAATTAGCTCAGGCCAGAACGCTCATGCGTATTCACTCGCTTGCCTAGGTCAGCAGTACAAACGGAGTTCAAGAGGTCGATGGTTGTGGAATACCTCGGCGAGCCAAGCATTGGTAGACCGGTAGAATTGGTGATGGAGACTGACCTTGGGCCGAGCTGGATGGACCCAATTGTTGCTTATTTAAAAGATGGTACGTTACTAGAGGATAAGAGGGAGGCACACAAGATAAAGGTCAAGACGGCCAAATTTTGGCTCTCCCCAGAAGGTAGGCTTTATAGAAAATCTTATTTAGGCCATTATTTGTTGTGTGTACACTCCGCCTTGGCACAAAAGTGTAAAGACCCATAAAATTATTTTAATTTTCCGGTAATAATGATGGGGTAACGTGAGGAATTAATTAAAATGTTTAAGTGTTGGGTTATGTGGTGTTGTGTGGGGATAGGGACTTAATTGCATTACACAAGTTACATTTGGACTTGGGGTGTAATTCTTTTACACTTTAAGGGTGCATGTGGTGAAGGGGGAGCACCCACACACACACACACCCCTTCCCCAAACACCAGACGTCTCTCTCTCCCTCCTCCATTGATTTTCTCCATTAAATCCTCCACCAAACCCCAAAATCTCACACCCCAACCTGAACTCCTTCACAAAACCTTCGGGAAATCTCGCAAGCTACGCGTGGGTGGTGTTCATTCGTTCCGAAGGTGATAAAAGTTTGGTTGGGTTTCTCTTGGAAAGCTAGGTTCATCTCTCTCCTCACTTGAAGCTCACATCTCTTTGAGGTAGGGAAATCTCTATCATTACTAAATGTTTTCAAGTGCTTGTGTGGGAATTGAGCCCCATTTGATCCATCTCTTTACATTCCTTGAAAATCCCTTGAAAAACCCATTTCTAGTCATTTTGGGTGGGGTTTGTGTTTGATCTTGTAAATGAGTGAATTTCTTCATGAAGTTGTTGTTATATAGTGCTAATGTTGCCCATTGTGTTGAAAAATTGTTTGGGTCGTGTTGCTTTGAACTCCCCCGAAAGCACCAAGAAAAGCTGTCAAAAATTTGCTCGTAATGGGGGTTGTATCGATACAGATTGGGGTTGTATCGATACAAACAGGGTTGTATCGATACAAATAGGCCTTGTATCATACAGGATCGGCTGTTCAAAGTTGGGGCCAGGAGTGGTAGGTGTATCGATACAGATGGGGGTCTGTATCGATACACAAGTGCCTGTATCGATACAGTATGCCTCTATATCGATACAGATTCGTCTGTTCAGATATTGAGCCAGGTGTATCGATACACCCTTGATGTGTATCGATACAACTGGCCATTTTGGCCAAAAATCTTGTTTTGTGATTTCTTTTGATTCGTTCGGGCTTTTGCTTGGTATAACCACCCACCGAACCCCGTTTCATGTTCCAATAATTGTCCCGGACTTATTTTCTTGTACGATTATAGATTTACTGGGTTTCTATGATTGATTAAGCTTACGTTTCACGCGAAGTGTGTCTATTTGATCGAACTAGACGAGAGTTGTGGATTGAACTAACATCGCGGGGTATATGGGTGACACAATGACACGAACACGTGGCTATGTACTATAAATTGAAAGTGAGAACATGAAATTGTGATACTAGGGCCGTCTTTGGGACGTGTCGCTAGGTTTGATACTCGGTTCGTCCTATAGATGTTCGCGAGGGTTATGCCTTGGCCAAGGGGAAGATGATACTCGGGCCATCCTATGGGCGTGTCGCGAGGGATACGGGGCCTATATGGTAGCCCGGAATTGATACTCGGGCCGTCCTATGGACGTGTCGTGAGGATTACTTAAAGAATTGATTAAACGAAAGTGTGACACAAGGATACGATAAATTGGACACGAACGAACGGTGGGGTATGCGTGGGCACGTATTGGATACTCTTGATGGAAATCACTAACCCATGAATTTGTGAGTCTGGATTCGACTGGTTTACTTCACTTGGAACGTTGAGCAGTGTTGCATGATTTCATCCTCTCACCCCTCTTCACACACTTGTATTTCATTATGTTTAGTTTTGGTAGACTTTTTCCTACTGGGCTAGTGAGCTCACCCTAATCATTTCAAGTACTCAACACGGAGCATGATTTGGAGTGCATGGAGTGTGTGCATGCATGATTTTTGAGAGCTAGCATGGAGAAGTTACCGAATCATCTTTTAACTCATATTTTTGCATGAGATGACCTTGTAACTCTACTCATTCAATTCTTTTGTCTTGGGCATGTAACAACTTCTAAACTTATGTAATTACTTTATGGGTACGGGTACCCGGTTGACTATTCACGTTTTACTTGACTTGGAAGAATGTAACAAGCTTTGACCGTGGACATTTGACTTGCCACGTGGATTCATGTATTTAAATTACGTTTAAGAAATTTGGGGCGTTACAATTTGGTATCAGAGCATAGTTCGAAAACTTAGAGACCGTGGGAAGACTTATAGTCTTGGGGCTTAACCCATTGCATAAGGTTTTTCATGAAATCACATTTTCTCATTCATTGTGTGTGCTTGTGTGACATTTGTGAACATGGAGCAATCATGTGGTGTTTTGTTAGTGCTTAGTGAGCATCGGATGGAGTTGTACCCGTGTTGGGAAGCGTTAGAGGGTTGGACTTCGATAGAGATATTATGATTCATGTTGATGAGTTTCCTTTCTTATATTCTTATTAGAACGATGGGACCAAAACGGGCACCTCCGCGTGGTCAGAGAGCCACTCGAGCGAGAAACGCTAGGCGTCGTCGGGGTGAGCGAGTTCACGATGAGGCTAGTCACCTCAATGAACAACCGGGGGGTGAAGGTGAGAGGCGTGAGGAAGAAGTGGAGCAACCGGAGCCACAACTTGCACCCGCCCAAGTTGCGGCCATCATGGCGGCTCTCGCGGCCCAAAATTTATTGAGAGTGACACCAACCGTCGTGGGTTCAGAAGCTAGGGATGCTATGAAAGAATTCCGTCACTTGAAACCACCAACCTTTGATGGGGAGAATAGTGATCCACTAAAGGCGAACCATTGGCTATCGGAGATCCGTAAGCTTTTCAATGCCTCGGCAATTAACGATGACACGGTGAGGGTCAATTTGGTAGCTTGCCAACTTACCGGGGAAGCTAATGAATGGTGGGAATCGGTTTTAGCAGCTAGAAAGGACGCTAGGAGAGCGGCGAGGACGGCTCAACAAGTGAATGAGCCGGACGTTGAAAACTTGACGTGGGGTGAGTTTGAGACACTCTTCGAAAGTCAGTATTTTCCGGATTCTTACAAAGAGCAACTTAGGGACCAATTTGAGAAGCTAGAAAGAGGAAATATGACCATCTTGGAGTATGCCACGAAGTACCAAACCTTGTCCCGTTTTGCGCAGGAGTTAGTGAGCACGGAAGAGAGGAAATGTAGGCGATTCGAAAAGGGGTTAGAGGGCACGCTTAAGCAACTCGTGATGACGACTCGTATCAATAGGTTTTCCGAAATGGTGGAATTTGCAAGGAACCTCAAGAGTGCGGGAGAGGTGTCTAGTGGTTCGAAAAGGGAGGAAGTTAGGCCGATTACTACAACCGTGAGTGCACCTTCAAGTTTCTATGGGGGTCAAGGAAGGAAACGGCCAAGGGAGCAATTTCAACCTCCTCAGAGTCAAGGGAGTTTTCAGGCACCTTCTTCTTCTGGTTTTCGGGGAGGTTCTAGTCGACCACCGATGGTGTGCCACAATTGCAAGCAACCGGGCCATATGCGTGCACAATGTCCTTACCATTTGAGTTCACAACCGCAAAGTACTTCATTCCCGGGTTCTTGTTTCAATTGCGGGAAGACGGGGCACCTTGCTAGGGATTGCACTCGGGGTGGAGGAGCGCGTAGTCAGTCAGGTTCTATTCAGCAGTCGAGGGGTGGATACAGTGTTAGTCAGTCGAGGGTTTCGCACGGACAGTCTCAGTACCGACAGGGTTCGACCGGGCAGGGATCTCGTTTCGTGGAGCGGGGTACTAGTTCTTCGACACCGAGTCATGGTTCAGTTCAAAGGGGTGGTCACACCCAGAGTCAGACGGTTCCAGGGAGAGCTTACCATATCACCGCTTCCACACCGCCACAGCCACCACCTACTACTTCTCAGACCCCAGGGACATCGGTTGTCAGGGGTACCTTTCTTCTATTCAACTCGTTTGCTAAAGTTTTATTTGACTCTGGAGCATTGCATTCATTTATTGCATCATCATTTGTGCGTGCATTGGAGTTGGAAACCGAGAGTCTTAGTCCTCCTTTATTTGTTGATACACCGTTGGGCGGTAGGGCACCACTTGATCGCATATGTCGGGGTTGTGAATTGATTATTTGAAGCCACCATTTTACGTTTGATTTCATTGTGTTGGGCATGTCCGGGTTTGACCTTATATTGGGGATGGATTGGTTGTCAACCTTCCACGCGACTATTGATTGTTTTAAGCGTCGAGTTAGAGTTTGTCCGTCGGAGGGTGATTGCTTTGAATTTTTCGGGGAACGTCGAGAGCCATTGGAACCGTATTTGTATAGACCGCGGGAAAGGGAATCGATCGCTTGTCTCATATCTAGCTTGACGTTAGATGAGGACTTATCTACACGTGGGGAGTTACCGAGGGTCGTTTGTGATTTCCCGGACGTATTTCCGGAGGAGTTACCGGGTTTGCCACCCGAGCGGGAGGTTGAGTTCACTATAGATCTAGTCCCGGGCACCGCACCTATATCTATGCCACCGTACCGTTTTGCACCAGCCGAGTTGAGAGAGTTAAAAACGCAATTGCAAGAGTTACAAGACTTGGGGTTTATTCGTCCAAGTACGTCGCCGTGGGGAGCTCCGGCTCTTTTTGCTCAAAAGAAGGATGGGTTGTTCCGTTTGTGCATAGACTACCGTAAGTTGAACCGGGTAACCATTAAGAATAAGTATCCAATGCCTAGGATCGACGATTTGTTTGATCAACTTCGGGGTGCCACTTGTTTCTCCAAGCACGGCCACACCGCTGTTGGGCTGACAGATAGCAGGGCGTTCTGGAATAATCTTGAATACTCTCTTACGTGATAAGAGGTGTATATCGTGAAATAAGGGAATGACGTGAGCATTCCATAGCAGATAAGGAAAGAAGAATCCTAATAAGAGTCAGATTGTGTGTACATATGGGAACGAGCCCTGCATGGGAAGAAGTCATATGCTTTATGGAGACCAGTGCAATGGCACGACAGTACCTAATAAGACTGATCCTATTAGGAAAGGTTTCCTAACGTGATAAGGAAACTAGGGCAACAAGGACCCTTGATCAACAAGCTAACCTATACCTATAAATACAGGCATCATGCCCACAGGAAAAGGTACGCTGTGAAATCCATTCATACGCATTGTTCTCTGCTTAATTAGTAAATCCCATTACTAACTTAAGCATCGGAGGGCCTTTGCCAACTAGGGCAAAGGTGCTCTAACTTGTTCCTTGTTTTGCAGATCTAGAGGCATTAGCAAGATATGAGAAATCTACCCTCTACATAGTGTAAGGGCTTACATGAAAATATTAAATGTCGTGTAAGGGCTTACGTGAAAATATAAAATGCCGTGTAAGGGCTTACATGAAAACTTTTAAATGCCATGTAAGGGCTTATGTGAAAACTTTAAGTTATGCTTGCAAATTCCCGAAAAATGCCGTAGAAGGCTCAAAATTCTTGAAAAATGCTGTGGAAGGGCTTACGTGAAAATATTTAAATGCCGTGTAAGGGCTTACGTGAAAACTTTTAAAGAGATGAATGCCATATTAGGGCTTACATGAAAATTTCAATGATGCTTGCAAATTTCCGGAAAATGCCGTGGAAGGCTCAAAAAAATTTGGGAAATGCCTTGGAAGGCTCAAAAATAATTTGGAAAATGCCGTGGAAGGCTTAAAAATTTTGGAAAATCAATTTAACAGAGATAAATGCCATAGAGGACTTAAATGATTTTTTGGAAAATCAATTTGACAGAGAAAAATGCCATGGAAGACTTAAATGATTTTTTTGAAAATCAATTTAACAGAGATAAATGCCATAGAGGACTTAAATGATTTTTTTGAAAAATTGATTTGACAGTGATAGATGCCATGGAGGACTTAAAATAGGTAATGTAAGTACCTGAGCAAGCATAGAAGTACCTTGGGATAGAAATTTTTCTGAACCTTAGCAATTGTACCGTACGGCAGAGAGGTAGCACCGCGCGGTGCTGGCGGTTAAAGATTTTTCCAGAAAACCGTCGGTCTCCTGGAATCACGCTCCATATTCAAAATTTCGAGCAGTTACTTGTTGAGAGGAGTGAACCGATCACTTTGAGTATCAATTTCTTTCTCTCTTGTTCAATTTCTTCCCAAAAACTGAGTGAAACCCTAACTTTCGAAAGCGCCGCTTATGGCAAATTCCGGCGATGGTGAGGGTGGCTCTTCAACTTCCAGTGGTGAGATGCAACAACCCACAGAGGAGGAGGTACAAGCGGCAACCAATTTGATCGAAATTGGTTCAGTTTTGATGAGTTCAACCGGCATGGAGTCGCGCACGGCACAACCCAGTGGAGGAACAGTGTCGCGGGTGCCAGCAGGGGCGGCGACGATGGTTGCTGGTGATGGGCAGTCCATGCCGTCGCATGCGGGGGCGGTGGAGATGCCAACTTCAACTGAAAGAGACCCGGTACTGTCGGGTTTGGCCGGTAGGGAGTCCCGTGCGGCACTTGGTGGCGGTGATGAGGTTAGTATACATACTCCCGCTTCTGAGATTTTAATGGAAATTGAAGGGGTTGAGTACCGAGTAGAAAAGGGGGTCGTTGAGCCCGCAATTTGGTAGTTCCTCTGGGGATGCTACAAGGGTGATTGTCGTGCCGGTTGGTGGTGAACGGGTAGTGACCCAAATTTCAGTGGGTGCAAGTAGTGATCAGAGAGACAGGGAAGTCCCTATGGAAGACATAGTCGGCTCGACCCCGACTAGTGTAGATAAAGGCAAGGCCATAACGACCGAGGAGAGAGAGGAGCCTCCGTTGTTCGTTGCTCCAGTTGGTTCATCACGAGGTACATGGGTGACTTTGAGGGACACTTTGGAAGGAGCATCGGATGCAGACTTAGCGGTGACTATTCATCGCGACCCACTCTTTGTAAATATTCTGGAAGGTAGTGTACCGGGAGACATTGAGTGAGAGGAGAGACAGAGAGAGGCAGAGGTAGCAGTTACGGTCCCACAGTTGACCGTTATTGAAGAGGTAGAGAGAGCTCACAGACGAAGGCCCCGTTTTACACCTAAGACTTATGAGCCACGGACTCACTTCTTCATACCTTTTGGGTGTGATGTGTACACCCCACTACAGGACTCATATGATGAGGGGTTGATCTTGTGAGACCGGGCGACTCACATTTCAACCAAGAAAAAGCTAGTAAGTGCTTACCTTTTGTTGCTTTTCATTGTTGCTTTTCCTTTTGTCATGCACTTATAAGATTGCACCTTTGTTTTGAATCAGTCGACGAGCTCTCTCTCTGGCTATGGAGGGTCTGCTGAGTCCTTAAGATATTATAATGCTTTGCACCCGAGAGTGAGAAAACTGGTTGATGCTGCAGGTTTTGGCCCGTTTATTCAGATTCTGTCGATTGGGTTGCAAACGGATTGCAGGCTTCTGAGAGCTTTGGTTGAGCGGTGGTGGGATACCACCAACACATTCCATTTCAAGTTTGCGGAGATGACAGTCACCCCATTGGACTTTGCAGCTATCACAGGTTTGAGGGTTGGAAGAGCTCCCATCCCATTTGACTCGGGTTTGCACTTGAACCGTGGTGCCATAGAGCACTTCTTGGGAGAGAGATCGAGTGGGAGGGATGCTGCATTGAGGTACAATGTTCTGGAGGCTATCTTTGATGATGAGCCACAATCAGATGATCAAGCAGAGCAGATGGCAAGGGCCTACTTGTTGTATCTCTTTGGTGCGTCGATGTTCCCTAACCGGCAGGGTATGGTCCACTTAGGTTGGTTGCCAGCTTTAGCAGACTTGGAGACACCTCACAGGTTTGACTTTGGAGGTGCTGCTTTGTGCACTTTGTACTGTTTCTTGGGCTCTGTCAGCCAAGGTGTTGCCACGACTCTTGGTGGCTATTGGAGAGTGCTGGAGGTACGATACTGAAAACCATTTCCTTGCTTGTCTTTGATATAGTATGTTTGACATTCCTTTGTAATAACTCTCATTTAACCATGCAGATTTGGGCTTACGAGGTTCTGGGAATCTATGTTCTGGAAAACACGCATATAGAGAAGAAGGTGCTTCCGCGAGCACTGAGGTGGGCCCAAGAGTTTTGGGGCAGTAGTGAGCATAAGGGAAACTTGAGAGCTTTCCGACTTTACCTGGACAGGACACGTGGTGAGGAGGTATGCCAATTTCTGAGCTGGCGTTATTGTTTCCATGCTTTTGATTTCTGAAGATAGCAAAATGTCCTTGCAGGTTCGCTGGGATGTGTGGAGCGGTCTCAGAGCCGATTACCTTCCCAGGAGCAGAGAGATGACACGAGGCCGAGTGTTGTTGGAGTCCCCATATGGCTGGCAGTGGTACTTAGGCGAGAGAGTGATACGCCAGTCTCTCGGGACTGGTTTCTTCAGAGTGCCTGGACCCCTTCCTCCACGAGTGTTGCGGACGGAGGAGTATACAGTGGCTGAGCTGGAGAGGTACACAGTGTTGGACACTGACCTTGTTTTCAGTCCGGACTTGAACTATGATGGCTATGTAGCAAGATGCTTGGCTCATGACTTGGATATGGAGAACCGCTTGGCCATTGGAGCCCATGCTTTGCCAGAGTTGACGAGGGTGATAGAGGTTGTCACTGTTGATGGAGTGATGGGAGAGGTGGTTGTACCTTCTGTTACACAGCTTGAGCCTCTGGACTTGACGGAGGTAAAGTGAATCATCTGCTTTCTTCCTGTATTTCCCTTGTCAAATTGATTGTGATTTTTGACACCTTGCATGTTCAGATTTCTGTAGACTATACCATGTCAGCTAATCAGCTGATTGGAGACTTGCGGGCCATGGTTAGACAAGCTGTGCTTGGTATAGCCCCAGTTGTGCGACCTCGGACTGAGCGCAGGGCTGCTGTTGGAGGTGGAGAGACCAGTGGAGCAGGAGGCGTGACCGGCCGCAGTGGTGGAGCGAGTCCAGGCATTACCATTGGTCGTGGAGCTAGTTCTGGCCGTAGGGTCGGAGCTGACCGTGGTAAGGGAGTGAGCAGTGGCAAAGGAGCTGGCCATAAGAGAGTGAGCCGTGGTGGAGCGACCCAGGTACATCTTTCCATTCTGTTTACTCGATGTCCTTTCCAAAATATACCTTGCATTGTCTTGACATGAATTCTTTCCAATGTGCAAAGTAAGACCCCATCTCGGCCAAGGCCTTTGATGAAGAATCCTAGTAGCAGCACACGGGTAGTGGTCCCACCTTCTAACAGGGTTCTAAGGCGTTCTGTGCGCGTCCAGGAGCAGCATGATGATGATGATGAAGATGAAGAGATGGCGGGAGACGATGTTGACTCCGCTGATGATTCTGGATATGGCATCCCATATGGCGAGACTGGACTGAGCAGTGATGAGGATGATGATGATGATGATGCAGGTACTACTGAGATTTCAAGTGAGTGGGCGACCTCCCAACAGGGGTCATAGAGTTTATACCAGGCCTGCATGCCTTAGTTTTTGATTTGGGCGCCTGTTTGCCCATTTTTCTTTTTCAGATGTGGCCTGTGTGCCAAGTAGTAGTTAACATTGGGCCTGAATGCCCCTGGACATAAGTACCTTTGATATGATGTGGATATGACCATGTTTTTATAAAATTTGCACTTTCGTTATGCTTTGTAGCTTATGCTGACAATTGAACTAAGCCTGAAAATCTTATGTTTGCACGTGTAAATCCGAGCCTTTGTCGTATAACTGGAATTTGGACTTTAATGTGTGTGTGTGACCATGAACATGCAAAAATGATTCACACGACTCAATGAAATAAAGGAAATGAATTTTTGTGTAAACATGGATTTTCCGGGGGAACATGAAACGACACTCGTGTAAAGTAAAAAGAGATGTATAGCCCGACCTATAAGACTTGGTGAAAATGAAAAGATCTTTGGAACTTAAAACTGGAAGCCCCAATCATGGCTCTTGAAATGCTTGCCCCGCAAATTCTTGAAAAATGGATGAAACAACTTCTCCGGGAAGTCACAAACGTATAACATGACTTGTATAAATCAACCGAAATCCAAGAGATAAGAGTAGAACGAGAGTTGATGCATGAACGCCTTGAACTTTGAAGATTTTCTAGCGTTGGTATACCGAACTCTTGATTCCTTGATAATGGCCCTCCCGAAGAGTCACAAATGCATGATATAACACGTATATACCAACCAAAGAGCTTAAGCAAGCTTTGAACGAAGTTCAGAAGGCCGGAACCAAAGTGCTCTGTTCATAATGCAATCACAGTGCCGTGCGGCACTGTACAAGTCACGTGCAGCACTTCCATAGTGTCGTGCGGCACAAGCCTGATAGTGCCAAAATTCTGCAACTGGTTATTCTTCTCCGGGTTACCCTTTGGCCTTTCAGAGCATGTTTGCACGTCCTAGGGTCTTGAAGAGCCACTGCAAGGTGTCCTTTGAAGATTCTTACTGGCTTTTGTGACTTTCCATGCGGCACGCTTATCGAGAAAGGCATCTTTTTGTATTTCAAATTTTGTTCCGTTCTTTGAGCATGGCCTTTATAAATGCCATCCCTTCACAGCTTCCTTTGTATTCCAAACTCAAAGTCTTTCTCCTTTCCCAATGGCTGTTAGTATCTCAGCTCTGGTTCAACCCTGGCTTGATGAACTCGACGGCATGGGCTAGCTGAACTTCTGTGATCACCGGTTAACATCCATGCGCTACATTCGGGATGTAACTATACGTCCAGAGTTGCTCCATGCTGCTGTCCGTTTCTGGGATCCTGAAGTGCATGTATTTCGCTTCGGCCTTCAAAAGCTGTGTCCTACGGTGGAAGAGTTCCACGCGTACCTTGGAGGTTTTGACCTGGAGACGCCTGGATTCCTCTTCAGGGAGTGAGTTATGCTGATGTGCTGTCCTGAAAGCTAAGTTTGAGCAAAAGTGCGGAAAGGTCCATGATCCAGGGAGGCGTGCTCAATATTCCGCGCTTGATCAACCAGTTTCGTCCGGAAAGTTTTGTCTTGTGTCTTGTCATTCTTGCGGCATTTTTGTTTGTTCGCTCGGATAATCAGGCAAGTGCTGCACTGGTAGGAGTGGCTAGGCAGATTGAGAAGCGCAAAGATGTAGCTCCAATGGTTCTGGCTGAAACTTTGATGGGATTGGATAGAGTCCATGCTGGGCGGACCAATGTCTTTGAAGGCAGTGCTTTGCTCCTACATGTAGATTTCTCATTCAACTCTCCTTTTTCTGGTTTAGCGCTCGTTCTCGTTTTACCTCAACGCTCGGGTTTAGGCCTTCTACGGTTCCTTACTTGTCTTTTCTCTCATGTAGATTTGGTTGTGTGACAAGGCTGCTCTTCTGGAGGCAGTGCCGCGAAACAGGATTCATGAGACATAAGGTTTCGTTCAAAGAGATTACCAGGAGTTTCATAGGAGTGTTCCTGGTTGGGTTCTGGTGCTTTCCAGCTGAAAGAAGGCACAATCTCTTGGCGCTTGAACTGGTTGAATCGTCCGACCATGGCGGTGAGCAACATGGGACGCCATCGGATGGTTCTAGCAGGTTTGACTGGCTGGACTTTTTACATCCCTTACCGTATTCTTCGTCAGCTCGGTGTTAGTCAAGCAGTACCACCTGTATACCCTGAAGACTTTGTCATGCCCAACTTCAACCATGCAACTATCAAAGCTTATCAGCGCACTTGGAGAGAGCGGGTCACTGTCCCCAGAGATCACTATCCCAGCATTATGCTTCCAGGACGTTACAAAATATGGTTGACACACGAGATTGCAGCAAGAGAGAATGGAAATCAAAACTGACATTTGCTTTAGTCTTAATGTACCCGAAATAAATTGTTGACCCATGACATGTTTCAGGTGGGTCGAAACTTTGCTTCTTTTGTGCTGTTTTGTTGTGTGAAAGATTCATGCTCAGCCATGTAATCGAAGAAATTAGTTTGAATAAAAGTGAATTATGAAAATTCTCTGCTTTGATTCTCTTTGATTGTGATTGCGAGCGCGAATGATGGTTGTGGATCAACTCAAGAGATGTTTCAAAAGATTGCGACCGGTCCTCAATGTGAGGATGCCTACGTATCCTTAAGAAGGAATCGGGTCATGACGTAGTTCATGCGTACAATTGTGGCTAGGGTTCGCTCAAGTATTTTCACTCTCCTTTTGTGCTCCAACTTTTGCCTAGTACCGCCCTTTCGGGTTTTCGGTCTAGCGAGCTTTTGATTGATTTTGTCTTGAATTTTGCCTAACTAGCCCGATGTGAGTTTTCGACGTAGCAGACTTGCTCTAATTTTTGCCTGGTACTGCCCGCCCTTGCAGTTTTCAGTCCAGCGAACTTCTCTCAGGGGTAGTATCTCTTGAGCTGATCCATGTTGACCAATGTAGAGAATTCATTGTCGTCGAGATCAATAAGCTGAGTTGCGCTTCTAGACAGAATTTTCTTGATAATGTATGGCCCTGCCCATTTTGGCCGAAATTTCCCGCGAGGATCGAAAACTGGAGCCTGGATCTCCTTCAAAACCATATCTCCTTCTTGCAGATTCCTGGATTTGACTTTCTTGTTGAAAGCGCATGCGATTCGACGATGATACCCTTGAACGTTATACAAGGCTTTGAGCCTTCTCTCGTCGAACAACATGAGTTCCTCGAACCGTGCGCTTTGCCATTCAACTTCCTCAATGTCTAACTCTATCAAGACCCGTAGAGATGGTACTTCAAGCTCGGTAGGGAGAACGGCTTCCATACCGTAAACCAAAGACTAAGGTGTTGCCCCTGTCGGAGTACGGATAGATGTCCGGTATCCCCAAAGTGCTAATGGCAGCTGCTCGTGCCAATTCTTTGCGGACTGAATAGTTCTTTCCAGTATTGACTTGATGGTTTTGTTGGCAGCTTCTACAGCTTCATTGGTTTGTGGCCGGTAGACGGTTGACTTGTGGACCTGAATCCCAAAATCCTCGAGAACTTCTGCAGCTCTACCCTTGAAATGAACACCATTGTCAGACACGAATGCGTGAGGCACGCCATACCGATAGATGATGTTCTGCTTGATGAAATGAGCGACCTGAACCGCTGTAAGAGTTATGTATGAGGCAGCCTCAACCCACTTGGTGAAATAGTCGATGGCAACCAGAATAAACTTGTTCCCGTTTGAAGCGGTCGAGGTAATTTTGCCGATGACGTCGATTTCCCAGGTTGAGAAAGGCCAGGGTGAAGTCATGGAATGCAACTCTAATGGCGATATGTGCATGAGATTGGCATGAATCTGACATTTATGACATCTTCGCACATATTCGATGCACTCGGTTTCCATAGTAGACCAGTAGTATCCTTGTCGCAAGACCTTAACGAGCATCGTCCCATTCATGTGAGGGCCACAGACTCCGTTATGGACTTCTTCCATGATTCTGGTTGCTTCTACACCGTTTACACAGAGTTTATGCATTCCGCAGTGGGATCTTCGGTATAGCCTGCCCCAGCCGCCAAATGGTCACACCTCACCCATCTCTCTCCCCAAGTAATACCGTATCGCCGCCCTGTCCAAATACAACCCGAAGTCGAAAGGGATGGTTTCACCTCCAACTCTCAAACCCGGGATCGCTGCAAAGTCTAGCGAAGTGATCGTCATCTCCCCAAACCTAAAGTGGAATCTATTGGTGGTATCCCACCAACGCTCCACCAAAGCCCTCACCAACCTCCGGTCCATCCGGGTAAGCAACAAACTCCTAATAAAGGGGGTGAAGCCAGATGCATCCACCAGATCCCTCACACTCCCCGGCAGTCTGTGGTACTGCTCCAAGCAATCTGACAGCCCACCATACCCAAGAAGAGCACCATTCACCTGTTTTCCGGACATTACACAAACTCAGTCAGTAAAACAGCAAAAGAAGATGCAACAAGCAAGAATTCAAAGGAAACAAATGCAAGTAAAGTACGTACCAAAGGCCTGTTCGAAATATGTGTCGTCGGATCACGCAGAACCATTGTCTCAGAGTAAACGGGCAAACTCGGCTCATATGTCTCACACCCCTGCGGTATAAAGAAGTCGACCAATGTATCAATGTGAGGTAGTGGCATCTCATCCTTGGGGCAGGCCTTGTTCAAGTCGCAAAAGTCCTCGCAGACTTTAATTTGGTCATTCTTTTTCTTCACGGGCACGATGTTGCATAGCCAAGTGGGGTACTGGATGGGACGAATAAACCCAGCACCCCTCAACTTCTCCACTTCTTCCTTGATTTTATCTTCTAGATCAGGGTGGTACTTGCGTTGGGGCTGCTTTGATGGATTCGAGTTAGGGAATACGTCGAGGTGGTGGCTTACCAGTTCTGGGTCGAGCCCAGGCATCTCGTCATAGTGCCATGCAAAGACATCGCTGTACTTACGTAGCAATGCCACCAATTCCTCTTTGACAACGGACGCGAGTGACTTGCTGATAAAGACAGGCCTCGCGGTCCGTTCTCCAATTCTTAGGTTCATCTCCTCGAGCTCCTCAGGCTGAGGTTTTGGTCCATCTTGCATGCACTCAGGGGCTGGTTCAGGCTTCTTGATCACTTCCTGATCAGTTCCAATCCCCTCTCTATCGTGGGGGTCAGCAGTCTCGCAAGCACTGACTGGCCCCTCACACCGTCATAAGTGGTGACAACTTTTCCCCCTCGCTGGTCTTTGAGACTTTGCGTGGGGATAAGTTTTTCATTTCAACTAGAGTACGCTTCACCACCAACGATTCTGGCTTTTCCCCTTTTATATCTTCCCACCTAGGGATCTTTATGCCTTATGGTCTAGCGATGATTGCCTCGCAGGCTTCCTCAATTTCAGAAAAATATACTGCGTCAGACAGATGGGCCTCACAAGCTTTGAATGGCTTCTTAGTTGCTCCAATCGTGACCTTTTTGCCAGCCCAGATGCCTTTAAGGCACTGGTGATAGCTCGAGGGTACCGCCGCGTACTTGTGCATCCAAGTCCTTCCCAAGATGATGTGGTAATTCATTGGCCCTTCAATCACGTGGAACTTGGTAGCTGAGTGAATAGGTCCGACCGCGAGGTCCACCACAACGTAGCCCATTGAAGGCTTCTTCTCACCACCAAATCCCACAATGCCCACAAGTGATTTTATCATTCGCGACTCAGGGATTCCCAGCTTGCGAAGCGTCTCAAGAGGCATGATGTTGATGGATGCCCCTCCATCTAGGAAGGCTCGCTTGAGCTCGACACCCCCAATGTGAGCAGTGACGAACAGAGGTCTGTTGTGAGGAAAAGTCACCCTCCTATCTGCGTCAGAGAACGAGATGGTATTGGACTCCTCGCGAATGGTTCGTGGCACAAATCCTCCTTCTACTACACATACTTCCTTGTTTCCATTAGCTATATCGAGGATTCATTTTGTCATTTGGAGCCTAAAAGAAGGTGTAAATCCGAAACCATCGAAGAATGTTTTGAATTTAAATGATTTTGAAAAGATAGCGAGTCCCTCCTCAGAGCTCGCGTTCACTATGGGCTTGTCATAGCTGGCAATTTCCTCTATATGGTCATAGTAGGAGGTCATATAGACTTCTTCCTCCTCTTCTTCCATCTCGTACATGAAATCATAGTACCCATCATCGTAGCGTACATTTTCTTCCACACGATTGTAGTAGGAGGTTGCAGAGACTTCTTCCTCCTCTTCCTCCATGTCATACATGTAGTCGTAGTATCCGTCATCATAGCATGCTGCCATCGCGACACCCCTCTCGTGCTCGGGATAAGGTCTCTCGCGTATGTCCCTGTTCGTTATTCTTTGCTCATTGTTTGCTAGTTTTTTTGCAAAAAGTTCCTTGAGGGTCCAACAATCACTGGTTGGGTGTTGAACTTTCCTATGGAAGATGCAATATCGAGCATTATTGCGGTCTTGTTGGGTGGGCTGTGCCCCGATGTCGGGCAGCGTTAGGCATCCGTCAGCAACCCAAGCGTTCACCAGCTGTTTTACTTCATCGATGCTACAGGGGTAATCAGGAGCTGCTTAAGCTCGCTCCTTGCTGGTTCTGAAGGCCTTTTTCTTTTTAGGGGTGTCATCTCCCCCCACGCGGCCTACGCGCGACTTGCAAGGAGGCAGCAGAGGCAGCCGCTGCAATTTTGGGTTTATAGCCTTCCTTTGGCACATCAACAATGCCGCGAAGGTCGTAAGCAACCTCCATAAGGGCGGAGAACGTGATGAAATTCCCATTAACCAAATGAGAACAATACTCTTTGATGATTCCAGCGACGCAGTACTCAACGATCTTTTCTGCCACAGGCTCATGGCACTGGATTGCTTTATCCTCGAATCTCTTGATGAAGTCGATTATGTCCTCAGTCCTCTTCATTTTCTCGTTCATGAGGTTAAGAGAGGTTACCTTCTCCGTTACCTGGAAGAATTTGGTGTAAAGTAGATTCACCATTTCCTCCCAGGTATTTACAGAGAAGGGTTCCAAGTTAACATACCATGTATAGGCGCGAGAAGTGAGGGACTTAGAGAACTCTCTCATCCTGAGGTTCACATCCTATGAATGAACCCCCCCAACGTTTCTATGAAACGATGCACGTGCTCTTGTGAACTTCCTTCTTTGCCATCAAACTTAACGAACTTTGGTGGCAAATACCCTTCAGGATATGGCATAGCCATTATCGCTGCTGGGTATGGTGGTTGAATCTCAGGGTTCGGTAAAGCTGGCAGACTTGCTTTAGTTTTCTCTTGTTAGAACAGAGCTTGAACATCAACCAGCATAATAAACACCTGAGGTTGTGCTGGGACTGGATTAGCTCCAATAGCAGCGACGTTCGCCGCGGGTGTTCCTGGTCCTTGGACCTGAGCTGGCACAGGATGCACCAAATTTGCTCGTGGTGCTACCTGAGCTCCCCCTTGAGCATTTGAGGCTGGTGGTGCCTGCAAGTTTCCCTCCACCACAATGGGTTCAGACGCTGGAGGTACCACCGGTGCTCTATTTGCAGTGATAGCTTGAGTGAGCTGAGCCATAGTAGCCATCAACTGTGCTTGTCCTTGTGCCATCATTTGTTGTCCATCGCGAATAGCCTGAAGGGCCTCTGCGTTGGCAGCGAGGATCTGAGTGGCGTCAACCTCATGGATTTCTTGTAGAATCGGATCGTTGCTAGCCATGTCTATTTGTCGAAGTGTTTCTAGAGCACTAAGAACGTTTTGTGTTGAACAACCTGGTTTTGTTGCTCGACGTCTCGTCTGAACCATCAGCTATGAAAGCCTCCCCAGCGGAGTCGCCTCATGTAGGATAGGTTCTTGGTTAATCAAAATAAAATCAATTTTGGAGAGGCAAACAATAGCTAACAATTAATTCAGAGTAAAACAGAGGAACAAAGTGATGGGGCGAAAGTTTAGGCCAAACACACAGAAAGAGAAGGCGTTGTATTCAATCCACTTCTTAAGATTAATCACCCTTATGCACAGCTCTAGGGGAGATGTGTTCGCGAGCGCTAGCAAGAACAATGTTCTTGATTTCCAGAGCTCTCAATCACCTTTCTGTCACTAGGGTTTCCGTGCCTTAGGGCCGAATTAATCTCTCTTGGAATTTGTGAAGGAATGCCCTCATATTTATAGGGATCTGCAGCCAATCATGGGTTGGCAGACATTCCCTCTAATCATACGAGGACACGTGCTCTTTCCATGTACCTGGGTCACTGGCCGTTAGGATATTCCTTGGCGGTCTTATCCAGTGCACGCCACGCCATTCACGACGATCCCTAGACCTCTCAAGCCTCCAAGCCACTTACATTTCCTTGTTCCTGTTAAAACTGGCATGGTCGCGACCAACTCGGGTCGCGCCAACACTCCAAATAGGACCCACGAGGGCCTCCCTACCCCTGCCTCAAGGTCGGGGTCGCTCGCGAGTCATGATCATAGATACTGGTGTCTTTCCTGCCGCGCCCATTCCTTTGCAGGTGGGTCGCGACGGGTATATCCTTCATAATACAGGGTCCCTTCACAGGGGATACCCTATACGTGGGTAAATATGCCTTGAATTCCTCTTCCCGCGAGATATGCAACTCTCGCGATGGGGTTTCCCATTTTGCTGACTTTTGATGACTTCTGAAGCGTCCATGGTGATATTAACCCGCCACGTGGCAGGGTCTATTAGGTTGGTCAACGGTCCAATAAGTTCACGCGCTGACCTTACCTATAGTACCTAAGTGCAAACTTAATCCCAAACCAAACGTACCCAACGATCCGCCACCCTTTCACCTACCCACCAATCTGCCACCCATCTCCACCACCACCACAAAACATTACCTTTCCCTCTCAACATTTCCTCCTCCTCTCTTCATTTTTTTTTTATATTCCTACTTAATTTAATGCAATTAAAACAACGAAACTCAAAATAGATCTTTACACCAAATAACCCTAAATCAAACCTCAATTTCACATTATCCGAATTTAAAAGTCTGATGTGATATTTCCTCTGAGTCAGTTCCCAATTTAGAAGTTGTGAAACCATAATCAAAGTCCGAGTTCAGAGAAAGCCTTGAATCGACGTTCACGCAAGCCAGCCTTTGATCTGATGGTTGGCTTAAAGAAAGACGACACAAAATGGAAATGGGAATCATATTGGACCTCGACCCAGGAGGATTTTATACATATCGAAATTTAATAAGGCTATGATAAAACTTTTAAAAGTTGGGCCAGAGAATAATGGGTGTTGATTGACAGCAGTGCCCGCGTAATCATGGGAAGAAACTGGGTGGCCGACGGACTGATTGGTGTAAGTAGTTAATGGGTGATCAAGGTTTTGGATAGAGAAAATTTGGACTTCGAAACTTGTTTGTGTTAGATATTACCATTATCTTGCTGATTAGGGAATTCGGAGTGAGTGTTGTGCGATAGGTGTTGTGCGCCGTGTTGTGCGATAAAATTACGTCGTTTTGCTCACCCCGGATCCTTAATTAGGTAGGCTAGTTGGCAAGCCACTTGGGTCTGCAACCGTCAACCGAGTGCAGCTACACAGTATACCCCGTGACCCCACGTGACCACATCAGCTCCAGCTAAGCAACCGTTAACCATATCAGCTTTTTCCGTTGCTAATTTTATGGCCAGAGAAAAGGTCGAATGTAAGAACAAACTTGACGCTCAAATTATAACGATTTTGAACCCTGCTACTCCCTCCGTCTCTTTTACAGTGTTTAGCTTTCCATTTTGGGATGTCTCTTAATAAGTGTGTTTTGAAAAGCTAGTGGGCACATTTCCTATTTTACCCTCAAAAGTAGATTCCTTTTTGAAAAGCTAGTGGGTATTATTATATG
Source organism: Gaultheria prostrata (assembly GCA_036023075.1). NCBI lineage: Eukaryota > Viridiplantae > Streptophyta > Magnoliopsida > Ericales > Ericaceae > Gaultheria > Gaultheria prostrata. Next base: position 16,737 of record JAXBDA010003128.1, on the reverse strand, counting down.
GATAAGGGTAAGTAGTGGAAAGTAGATGTAAAAGTTGTAAAAATTGATGTGAGAAAAAATAAGTTGGAATTCCAGCGCAAAACACTTAAAAAAGGGACGAAGAGGGACGAAGGGAGTACATTTTATGGGGACCAAAAAAGAAGACAGGCCTTGACAGAAATTTTCAACGAGAATTGGTCTTTACGAATACCAAAATCAGAAGTAAACAAAATACGCACACACAAAAGGAAAAAAAAATTATGACTACGCACAAGTGTACCGTAAAATTCAGACTAGCATAGTTGATAAGCAAATCGACACAAGGTAAAGACGACTGACATGAGAAGACTAACCGGTGCCATAGACAAACTAATAGGCTACTACAAAAAAATAAAAATAAATAAATCTGATATTGGGCAAACAAGTGATGATCTATCACAGGTTTGCCTAGAAGCCGTGATTTGTTTAGACTCCAAAATTGTCAATGCAGCAACGGTGTGTGGCCCATAAACATGTAATGGTTTGCTAGAAGAGTCGAAACACAGACCGAAAGGAATAACTTCAAGAGGCCTTGCCGTCATGGTTATCAAGTGTGGGATCAAATGCCGGTTTCTTCTTTGGACTTGATTCTGCTGTACCTGAGCTCATCACCACACGCTTGACTCCTCTCCCCACTACACCAAGATGTGTAACTCCAGCAGCAGCACCATTTGTGTGAGCAGTGGAAACAGTAGGAGAGTCAAGATCTCCACTACCGCCAGCAGCGCCCAGCTGTGAAGAGCTCATAACCGAAGGAGGAGCATTCTTGTCGATTCCTCTTGCCTTGGAGGACACCATCTCAAGGATGTCTGAAAGGATTGATGTTGGGTTAGAGACCAACTGCTGGAGATCTTCAAGCTGCAGTCGAAAGAAACAAACATAATTAGACGAAACACTTTGAGTTACTTTTCCTAATTCACAGAATGCAAACGGGGAACGAGAATGGGAATGAGGTAAGATGCATCCATAAATTGTGGTAAGGTGGGGGTATGCTACCATTGATTGATTGTACTAATACAACTTTTTTTTTTCTTTTGGGAGATGAGCATCTAATGAACAAAGTACTGTCTGCATAATTATTCATGTAAAGGATATTTCTTGGCGCAATTCCTATTATTTATATTTGCCCTACTAAAGCTTCACTCTCTAAATTTTGAGTTCAGTATGTTCTATTTTTCTCTTGTAGAGAGAATACTAAGAAAATAAATATAGGAAAAACTTTGGCTCGACCTAAGTCTTGTAATTTAGGTGTAATTTAAAATTTTGGGGCACTTTGGATGGCTAAATTCACCATTTAGAACGTAGGCATAAAATATTTTGGAATGTGCATTACAAAAGGTCATTTGCTGGGGTTTAAACATTTTCCATACCACCGGTCCATTATCTAACGTAAACTTCTGGAAAACTTGCCTTCTTTTCCAGCTCACCAGAGAGGCCAGTCAGTGTTGCAATTTCTGTCTCTTTATCCCCAATAGAATCAGCTGATATCCCGGTTGGTTCTGATAAACTTATTAATTCATTCCTCAGCCGGTGCACCCTTCTATTGCAAAGTGTTATAGCCTTTTGGCAATAAGGAATGGCTTCCTCGGCTTTTGACCCAATCTCCAAACACAGACATATCCTGAAATTTCTGGATTCCTTGGTCAAGGAAATGAACAAGCCACACAAGATAAAATGATCGCTGAATGGTGATACACTTGATAAAAATTTACTCCATGAACCATCATCCCACAAATACACGGATTATAATCGCTATAATTATCCTCTTAAGTTAGAGTTAAACCTTTAATACCATTTGATGCATGCATTACGCGTGTGCAATTTTGACAAATATATTTTCACAGGCTTAAAAACAAAACCAATAGAAGGAAAAGAAAAGCGAACAAAAGACAGAAAAACCAATTGCAGACATATAGATACGAAATTTTACAAAATAAAAAACCAACGGAATATCTATTTGGAGGTTGAGAGTTCCAAAACTAACAATGAGGAGACAAGCCTTGTAGTAGTCAAGGACACTCTGGCAACCCCACCCTCCATAGCTTTCAGATGTGAGAAGAGACACATATCGTGTATGGGTTCGTAATGTCAAAATGGAACTGGTGACGGCTGGGGAGAAAAGTGGGGGCAAGATTAGGATAAGTGCCGGATTTGTCCTCAAGAATCCAGTTAATTCACATCAGTTGTAGTGTGAGAGCAGCCATAATTTATAGTTTTTTAGATCGAAAAATACGAGCCAGCTTCAAAATCTGTCCACACCAAATGGTGCTCTCCCTTTACAAATAGAATAGATAATAAAAAGGATACAGTTCAGCTATATGTCGACTATCTGGTTCGACTAGGCGTTCCAAAATATCTAGTGCTTTGAGGTAATCACTGAGGGAAGTTTCAATATCTTCTGCACAGAGCAAAAAAACACAGAAGGATGTATTATAGAGAGGCTGAGTAAAGGATGCAACTTAGAATTTACGCACCACAAATATTCAGTTGTCTCTACTCTTGAGCATTAAAATACAGATACAAAATACCTCTTTCGAGAGCAACTTCCGCCAAAGCTGACAATATGTCCACTTTCTCCATTGTATCGTCGGAGTGTTTCTCCACAATTGCCCTTGCAAGATCAAGCATTTTCCATGCTAAATCCAGATCAGACTCTTCCTCATCTGCTTCAGCCGTGTCCTCATCATCACTTTCCTCGTCTTCCTCCGGATCTTTCCCACTGGAAACTAAACATCAAGAAACAGAAAGCTACACAGTATGAGGAACTTAACAAAGCTTTCTGAATAAAGCACGACATACAATAGACCTACATTACCCTATCAGCGTTTAATTTAAGTATTGAAGGGTCAGATGTTGGTTCATGTCATAATCACAATCTGAGATAGTAACACATGACTATATAATTTACCCCAAAAAAACACAAACTATTTTCTTCACTGCCTACTAAGCGATTAGCAGACTTGAAATTATAGAAAGATAGCAAGTGTCTGCTACGACAGAACATCGCTAGCGAGCCAGTTGATTTGAATGACTGGACCGAAAATCACATTTTACAAATAATAAATAGTTTTAACCACTATATCAATATAGTTACGTAGTGATAAAAGAACCAAATGAGGCAAAAATTTGGCATTCTGAAGACTCATCCCTTTTCCAGCAACTATCTTACAAGCAACCCGACATGAAAGATGCTCAAACTGCACCTCCTAACCAAGCGGGACTCGGAAAATTGAATTAACATTAAGGATATATTAAGTCAAGTGGATAGACAAGTAATCAACATAATGTACATTCATTTGCCGGTTTCGGAAAAGACGGAGATGGAGGCAAAATGGTTCCTAAAGTCTAATTCAAAGTTAAAAAATAATAATAAATAAATAAATATTAATAATCAATAGTCCAAATTCCAAACAATAAGCTGTGACTTCTACAGCACTACGATTTGAAGAAATAATACAGTTGCATATCCTCATGGGTGATATAAGGATGGGAAAAAAAACATATAAAGCAAGTTCTATATAAGAAACAAAGAAAAATAATTATGCTACTTCTGATACCACAGCAGGACAAGAAAGTGAATGAAAACTTCTGTAGTGCCCTAACCGATAAGGAAGATGAGGTACTAGTTTCTTTGGCTAATATAAGTTGCCACCAAAAGAGCACGGCCCACTTATAAACTGTACATCAGACTTTACCTTCATACGGCGGCTCTGAAGTTCTTTGGCATTAACATAACAAGCATCATATTCAGACCCTAAATCATTGAACAAAAGGAATGCTCGAATAAACTTAATTGCTCCTGCCTCTTGGTTAAATTCGAATCCGTGTTGAACGATCTATCTTGTTCCAGAATAAAGTAATAGAATCGGTGGAATCGTCTGAAACTAGATGAAATGCACAGAAGCACCCACTATAAGACTGAACCAATGGGATCCCAGTGAGTAGGGTGACTTTAACAATCACCGACTGTGAGACTCAACCAATGGGTTCCCAGTGAGTAAGGTGATTCCCGCCTCGTCCTTCATGGAGTCATTACTAATTAGTGCTTCCCGTACTTTAAATGACATAACGAGACTGTAAATTTCTAATGGAAAACTCAAAGAACGTTTGAGCATTAGGTTCAGGAAAAGCCAAGTCCAGCAATCACTTTCGGGTTGAAAACAAACACCATACCTCTGAATGACCCTTCCTTCTCTGTAAGAAATGCATATATTAAGAGTTGGGACATGGGTTAATGAGTTTTTTTTTTTTTTGCTTCTCCCCTTTACCAGTTCAGTAACCTTTTCTGACGACTTGTAACCATTTGATTAAGGTAAAAGCCAGTTCATAAACACAAGGCCATACACGAAAAATGTAGGTTTAGCAGATTATGCTACAGCAAGAACCCACATGTAAGTTTTCTTCACCAAAGGTGTAAAAGTGATAGTCTATAAAACTAAGGGGTGGTTTGGCGTAATAATCTTTTTAGATTATTTTTTGGGTAATGATTTTCACACCCCTTTTGGATTCTTTTCTGATTTTCACCATGATATTCTGCATAGGATGTACTTCCACATGTGACATTATTAGAACAAATAGAATGAGTTTACAATTTAAGTGATTCTACTGTACTTACTAACTACCTTGATCCACAAATTTCCAAGTCGACAAATGTTTGCCCATGAAACCCCTTCCTTGTATCATGAGATTGTATGAACAAATATGTTGGTAATAAAATTTCATTGCACTCTATGTCCACTTCCAGCTAATTCAAGCTTAATGGCTAGCGGAACTAATCCACCCTCCTCATAATACATCAATGCTTCCTTTTTCTTTCATCCAAATTAACCCTCAAAACCCAAAACCTATTAATACCACCGGCTGAAGAACTTTTTATTTTTACCTAATCATAGCAGTGAAGGAGAATCATGTAGGCCAAGTAAATTTATATACCGACTTTAGAGACGGAATATCAGAAGCAGCACCAAACATTTCACTTGCCAATTAATCATGTGCTGACACAAAAGGATTAACCTGGTGCCTCCGGCCCACGCACAATTACTCCACATCCCTCTCCACATGCACCTTTCAATTTTTGAACTAAAAAAAAAAAAATACACCTGTCATATGTATAACCAAACAAAAGTAATAACCGAAATTTGAATACGAAAACGAAGTTATCGAAATTTCACATTTCCACTACTCACTCTAATTACCCAGTTGATCCCATATAAGACCTATCACCTATGCTCTGATACCAATTCGTAACACCCAAAATTCTCACACAATACTCCACTTTACTAAACCCAACTAAAATACAAAAATCGAATGATTAACGCCACCAATTCAATCGAAGCAAACAGGAAATTATTCAAAAAGTCATTTCCACTTCCTTGCATACTTGCATAATTTCCCGTACATATTCCATCATTTCCACACGTTCTTACCTTTTTACCCTTCATCTCCTCCCATATTCCTAGCCTTTCGAATTCACCATTCATTTCTTCCTTTTTCTGTTCTCACTGCGGTTTCCCCCAGAAGAATTCCCACTTTTAATTCTCCTCCCATATTCCTAGCCTTTGGAATTCACCATTATTTCTTCCTTTTTCTGTTCTCACTGCCGTTTCCCCCAGACCCCCTTTTAATTCATTTGCCTTTCATTTACATCCCATTCTACACTTACCTTGTAATGCTAACAGATTCCCAAGACTAGCCACAGATTACACGTTGCAAAGACAAGCCCTTGGCACACACCTCTTATGCACATGCACACGTCCACGTACTACAATATATTCTCTTTCATTTATTTTTCTTTTCATTCTTCTCCATCATTAACAAATGGCCGACCTATATTTATCATAGTAATCTGGTTAACAGTATTCCTTCTCATGTTTCAATTATTCCAAGAATTTGTTGGCGTGTAAATAGCAACTCTACTTTTCTAAGTACTCTCTTAACATATTTCACCCGTATTATTTACTCAAATCATATGCAAATCTCCCAATTATGTAGGGTCAGGATATTACAGGTGGTTTCTCACTAAGGTGGAGATTGTTCAAGATTTGCAATTTCCCACATGTTTTACAAGTGTGGAAATTTGGTCAAAGAAAATCTTGGGAAGATTAGCTCAAAACCCACTCAAGCCACCATTGTTGACAATGGCACCCAAGTTGAAAATTACTTGATCAATTTGGCTTCTTCTTTCATGCCTATAAATATGTTGCTTGTAAAGCTTAGAAAGTGTAGCAAAAATATAGAGAGTTGTGAGGGAGAGAAAGAAACCAGTGGGGTTCTTGTATAGGTTTTTGCGTGAGAAAAACGTCTGTAATCTCCACTCATATTGAAATCCGCTGCCCATGGAGTAGGTGATTTGTGGAACCATGTAAAATTGTTGTCTCTGTGTTTGGGGGTGTTAGTGTGTGTGTGTGTGTATGTCTGGGTGTCCCTAGGCACAACAAACAACAAAGCCTACCTATCGCAAGACTTATTCTATTCTCTACAACATTAACTTCAGACATCAAAATATGTCATTACGGTCCAATACAAATTTACAAGGAAATGACCGACTTTAAGTTTTTGTCAGGCCATCAACAGTCTATAAATCCATGACCAAATTGTTAAAGGCCAAACAATGGCAAGAGAGTGGCATGCCATGAACTTCAACAAGTACCACTCTAGCACAGCCACCTTCAGAATAGATACCACTTTGACATCTACACCGTAAGAACTCGTGCTACACAGAGGTACTCCTGTGAAAGTCAGCTATTAACTAAGAAGGATCAGCAAAGAAGGTAGAGAACCCACATTGGCATAATGGCATTATTAAGTTTGTTTTATTCGAGAATTTAGATATGAAAAATGATCAAACTGCCCGAGACACAGAGTCACTTTTTCATGCACACAAATTAATTTTTTGAGCAGTGTCGAACTTGTGGCCTCCTAGTCTGTGGATGAAACTTGAAGAAGTGTTACTGAGGGATTAGAAACTTTGAGAGAAGGCTTGGGATCAGTAGGAGTAAAACAATGTACAAGGAATGTGTTTAGTGGTCAAGAAAGTTCTAGTACTGGTAAAGTGATCCTTCAAAATCAGAAATTAACAAGAAGCGAGCGTTTTAAGTACGTTGGCTCAATTATTAGTACAGATGGAGAGATTGCGTAAGATGCAACATATAGAGAGAAAACCTTTTTTTAGGCGACCCTCATAGATTGGAACACCTAGATAGAGTACAAGTTGGATGTTCAAGTGGCAGAGTGTTTTGAGGCTATAATGCGTGCAACCGCAAGACACCCGCAAAGTTGAAGGGAAACTTCTACCATATTGGCTATACAACCAGCCATGCATACGGTAGAGTGCGGGCTATTAAGAAACAACATGCAAGTAAAATGAGCATAACTGAAATGAGAATATTTGATATGGATGTATGGTAAGACTTTGGGAGAATAAGAAATGAAAAAACTTGGCATAATGGCAAGGTAGCACCGCCACAAGATGAGGTGAAAGAAAAAATATTAAGGTCGTTTGGACATGTCTATCGTCAATCATAGATCAATTGATGCAATACACAAGAAACGATATGGTTACTATACTGGTAGCACTCGGGGGAGGGGTATGTTAAGGTGGTTTGACATGTCTATCGTGTATCGTAGGTCAGTTGATGCTGCGTTAGGAGAAGTGGAGGGGTAAACCAAAATTGACTTTAGAGGCGATAGTTTGAAAGGGTCCAGGTTTTTTTGGATATCACTGAACACGATGCCTTCGACAGAGCTCAATGGAGAAAACAGATACATATAGGCGACTCCAACTGCCTTCGATTTAAGGCTAGGTTTTGTTTGGTTGGTTTGGTTAAGGGGGGAACCTGTTCAAAGAGCCAACCTCAAGGAGTGTCAGTGAAATTTTCCATTGGTGGAACAAGCACTACAAAATATTTTCATTCCCGTACATTAAACTTTATCACAGGATTCAAGAAAATATGTTGCATAGCAAGCTCCCTTAACATTTTTCATCAAAAAAGTGTTCATCGTAGGATTTTTATAGCATTTCCAAATAGGAATACGGGACTCGAGCGACTAGATGGATTCAGGGCCGGCCCTGAGGGGAAGCCCACCAAGCAATCGCTTAGGGCCCCTAGTTTTTGGCCCAATAATAGGGCCCCAAATATCTACAATATATTAAATATTATGTATGTCAAATGCTTTACATATAATGCGTCAATAGCTTAGCGGGTAAGACCTTTGAGTTTTACTCATAAGGTTGGAGTTCAACCCTTCTAGTCATCACTTTTTTAGATCAATTTACTTTCCAACATGTAAAAAGAAGTGTCTCTGTAGGCTGTGGGAATGGAACCCTTGACCTCATGGTTCCAAACACCATACCTAACAAGTACACCACAAGGAACTCTTACAATTCTTGTCGAATAACTAATATCTATACATTCTATGAGGCCCCATTTTAAAAACTTGCTTTAGGCCCTGAAAATCTCAGGGCCGGGCCTGGATGGATTGCATGTCCAACTATCCACTATCAAGATGGGACTTTGCCCTGCATATCCTGTGTCATATATCATGACCATACAAATAGGAACAAAGGATTCAAGATGAACTTTCAAAGTTTATATTAACCTCAAAAATATTCCGTCTTGCCATCAAGAAGTGTTACAAAAAAACCCAACATAACACAAAATATCATTAGCAGGGACACTAACCATCATCAGGTGCCCCTTCCTGCAGCTGTGAAGTCTCATCTACCTTAGCGTTACTAGAAACAGAAGCTGCAGATGATTCACTGTTTATTGCATCCTTAACAGAACTATCTTTATTGGAGATTTGTTCAGATTCACCCTCTTTCTTTGGCACCGTACCCAAAGGATCAGCCTCATCTTGAGCTTTGTACAGCAGTGCACATCCATACTTATAGTATGCATTAACACATTCAGGAGAAAGTTCGCCATAATGAACAACCCTGGTCATGGAGGAACAAGTACCAACTTCAATGAGACACAATCGCAAATACAATTATTACAAGTCAAAGGGAGGACAAAAGAAAACGCAGAAGCTTTCCATTATTCTAAAGGAACAAGGTAGGAAAACAGTGATGCCAACAAGTAAATAGATTGTAGACATTGCAAACACTCTAAGAAGCATATATTTTTTTATATAATTTTTTCCTGATAACAGTAATATTTTTTCAATTTTTACTTACAAAGCCTTAAGGAAAGAAGTCTGATTAAATGTAAATAACAGAACAGCCCAAGTCCAAACATAACAATAAAGAATTAAGCCCAAAAGAGTTAATAGATGGCCCAACCCAGATGGCCCGACCTAGTATAAATAAACCAACCCTAATAAAACAAACAAAGCCAAACAGAGAGAGCTGCTGCTTGCTGGAGTACGACTCCACCAATGTCGGCCATCAGGCGACTCCACCAACGTCGGCTATCAGGTCTCTCTCTCTCTCTCTCGATCTCGATCTCAATCTCGATCTCTCTCTATCTATCTCGATCTCGATCTCGATCTGCCTCTCTCTTTCTCTCCCTCTCCCCTCTCCTTCCTCCTGCCTCCTTCGTGTCCGAGAAGAGTCGCCAGCGCGTCCTTGAAAAAAGTAATGGTATAACATTGGGACACGGTCAACGACACGCCAGACACGGTCAAAGGCGTCCGGGACACGTGTTCGGGACGTATCCGAACGTGTCCGTGTCCCAGACGTCTGCGATACGGGTACGAGAGCCTGGCCAGTGTGTCGGTGCTTCTTAGCAAACACTAGATTCAAGAATTGCTCACTTTGCACAGTATAAAGCTGAGCCCTTGACATGAATGGATGGACATTCTGAACGAACAGAAAGACAAATAAGCAAATGGGGCATGCTAACTGCTAAGCAAGCAAGCTGATTTATTTACGCTGGCATTTCTGTTGTAACTAGTGTTGCGCGGTACATGCAAGCTAGGGCCCAATGCATATAGAGTGCTGGGTGAACTTGGAAAAATATGAACTTCCGTAGTTTTTTAGCAGCAAACATTGGAAGAATTTTTGTATAATAACATTTGTTCTTTTGTCGTGCTCCTAACAATGATACCAATTTAAGATAGTTTATGTAAGTTAGTGAACAATTAACTACACAACGAATCACGGATATATAAAACAAGTGTACAATAATGCTAAATTGTTGCCAGGATTAAGTGTTTCTCATTCATATCAGCCAATGCTATTAGCATTATAAGACAACCATAAACGAATGAAAAAATCACCCATATTGAATTTCATTAGCGTGTTGTTGGTCTTAATTGTTTGACTAGTAGCCTATGAAGAAAGCAATAAAAATTAATATTACATCTCCAAATGAAGGCATGAAAGTACAAGAACTCAATATCCTCAAAAGATCATTAAACGATCTCCATCTAAAAGTCTCTGCATATGCAAGCCAAATGCACATTTCAACTCTCGGAATTTATATTACGGTGAAGCATTAAGGTCACGACAATAGGTCAATAACCAACTTAAATGCTCCTTATTATGAAGAAACATTGTGGATGGAATAAACGACAAATAAATGAAAAGGTGTCAACAATAGGTGGAGATGGAAATGATTTTATTAAAGAAAATGAAATTTTTGTTGTTTAGCCAGAACAAATTTTGAAATGAATTTAATTTTTAAAGGTCCAAAATCAATTTTTCAAATTTTTTAAAATGACCGCATTTGGACATCCCCTAACATGCTTTGATTCTCTTGTCGAGCTTCGATTATTTATCAAAAGACTGACTACGGTACCAATTCAAAAACGCACTCCTTTCCTTTCAGATTTTTTATCTAGCTGCGCAAACAACACAAGCCTAAGATCTGGGAAAAAAAACTATCTCCACATCACTCGATCAAAATAATTACTAAGCCCAAAGCATGTAAGCCCAAATAGTTACAGTCCATGTTTATCTGTAACTAATCCTTGGACCAAACACTGTTTAATGCATGAGAGAAAGCTACTCGATTATACGATTGTTCATGGCACTTGGGGCATTTACCAATACAAAATACATTCACATAACATCCACAAGAGTCATACAATACGTTAATAACCAAACAATTTGAAAAAAAATTCTCAAAGCATTAGTTTGTTGGCAATTATGTAATTCGGCAAATCAAAGGGCACGTTTTTTGCTAAATACAGAATTGAACAGTGCGTAACATATTCAAAATGCAAAGAAAGGAGAATTCAAGACTCTTCTTTTCTCATTTTTGGATGAATTCTAAGCAGGAGATAAGAATATCATGGACTGAAGGTCATAAAACAACCACCGGCTGTGGGGATCACGTTGCAACTTGAACCAGTCTCTGCAGTGATGAAGTGCAAATATCACACCAGATATATACAGGAAAAGCAGAGACTTTAAAGTGCCAAGATAGAAAAAAGGAGAAGAGAAAATCAAATTCTTTCAATGCTGCATTAATCCATCCACGTTAAGGTTTTGATTCCAAGCAATCATCGACTCCAATTTGAACAAAAATCGTCAATATTGCAGCTCTCCAAATGGAAGCATGCAAGTATTGGAACTCTTGAACTTATATCATGGAGAAGCATTGAGGTCACGACAATAGGTCAAAACTACTTAAATCCTCGTTAAAATGAAGAAACATTGTAGATGAATTAAATGACAACTAGTTGTAGTCCTGCTGCAACAGCTACGGATTTTTACCAAAGTTTGGAGTCTCTAAATCGCATTTTAAAAATTACAAAGGTGTTATAGGGCCTAAATCACTGTTCAAGGCACTCAGGTCATTATACCCATACAAAACACATCAACATTACATCCGCGTTAGCGTTTGGATTCCAAACAATCACTGGGGATCATCGGCACCAATTTCAACAGAAATCGTCAAGCAACCAAATACAATTCGAGAAGGGCCGATAAACCCTAACCTGATTTCTAGGGCACGGCTGTAGCATTCAGTAGCTTCAGCATAGTCCTGCTCTTTGGCAGCCTTCGATCCTCTCTCCATCAATTCATCCGCATACTCCAGCGATTTTTCACGCTGCCCATCAGAGGTAACAGCAGAAGTCTCAACGCTGTTGTTGTTGCAAGAAGACTCCGTGCCTCCCACTGTGTTTGACGCAATGGTTGCTTCGACAGAAGCCTGGGCTTGTTCGACATTTTGTGGTGGGGTTTCTGACATCTGAGCTTCGTCCGCCATTCACGATGTCGATTCGACGCAATGTTCTCCGCTCTTCAAAACCCTTTCTGGCGCTCGCGGAGACTACAGAATTCATTGCCTCCATTTTATGCTAAATTAGACTTGAACTCCGAAAGTACTGCTTAATTTTCACTTTGACCCTTCAAATTGAGAACTTTTTGGTAGGGGTGTCAAACGTGCGTGTCGTGTCATTCAACTTCCGTGCCAACCGTGATTCGTGCCGTGTCGTGCCGTGCCTATTTACTTCATCGTGCCAACCGTGCTATGTGTCGTGTCGTGCCGTGCCCATTTACTTCATCGTGTCATGGCGTGCCACGCCATGGCGTGCTACGTGTCGTGTCGTGCCGTGCTCGATTAGTTAATCGTGTCGTGCCGTGCCGTTGACTTAATCGTGTCGTTCCGTGTCGTTCCTTTTTTTTATCGTGTCGTGCCGTGCCTTTTTGTCGTGTCGTGCTGTGCCTTTTTTGTCGCGTCGTGCCGTGCCTTATTCGTGCCGTGTCGTGCGTTTTTTTAGTCGTGTCGTGCCGACGACATGCCTTCTTATCGTGTTATAGTTTGGATGACTCACCACTTGTAAATTCGGATATTTTTTTTAAATAGTTGAAGTACTTTTTTATTTATTAACTACATGCGTTAGTGCATTACTACACTGTGGTCTACCTTCAACAAATTCCAGTTTGCTCTGATTAGTTGCTCGAACCTGTGCAATTGCCAATAAAATAGACAACCAAAATAGACAACCAAATTTGAATAAAATCTCAAAGCAGCGGGCAAGGTAGAAAACTTCACTTCTCATTGAAGCCTTGGAGGCCTACAATCACACCTTTTCAAAAATTCAAACATCAAACAGGGTACTCGAAGATGAATCAAAATTTCAAGTACTTCCAATTTTAAGGGTCTTGCAATATGAAAGCTACTGTAACAGCAGATCTTAAGCCTCGGTAATAGGGTAGTCGAAGATGACATCTTTTCCATAAAGCTTGCGGTACACTCAAAAAAATGTCTCCAGCTTGTACTCAGTGTCGTTGCGTGCCTTGGGATCCAAGTATATCTGTCACAGAAGCAATTCTGAAATTAACAAAACCAACTAAAATCAACTTGTGGATGAGAACCTTGGTCTGTTTTTGGATCATGGATTCAAAAAGGGATTTGGAACTAGACCCAAAAGAGAAGGGAGGTAAAGAACAAAACTGAGCCGTTAGATTCATCTTTTCCCTCAATTTTTTCTCCCCCTCCACAAATCCATGATCCAAATTCAGCCTCAGGGGCATGTTAAAAAATGAAAAAGAAAGAAAGGGACATCTAATCTATCCAGGTTTTGATGATATTACTACATTGTGGTCTACCTTCAACAAAGCTTACCTTCCCGCTGAACTTTTTCTCAAGTTCTCTGACTAGAAACAGAAATAATGACGTGAGCAACTGTCTCCTCAAATTCAGAGTGTTCCGCATCCTTGTCCTTGTAGCAGTGCATGGTCCATTCCACAGTAGCAGTAGCAAATAGCAAAACCCGAGATTTTCAAAAAAAGACTGGACTTAAGTAGATTCAAATGAGCCCTTGTTTATAAAATGGGCTCAAACATTACTTAAGGGTACCCACTAGCTGCAAGTTAGATTGCCCCGCCAAGGTAATTACCGCGATAGCTTGAAATGAACATTATAAATGATTCATCATTGCCCTTTAGTAAGATTGCAAAATGAAGTATGCATAATCAGCCCTTTAGTTAGAATGTTAGATTGCCAAAAAGCACAGAATTACAACTACAATAGGAGGAGCAGCAGCAAATCAACAGGCTCAACTTTGTCATCATTGCCCAGGTTTGACAAAAGTAATACTAGAATGCATAAGGCTCAGATTACTACAACGGAAGCAGCAACAGCAAATCAACAGGCTCAACTTTGTCATCATTGCCCAGGTTTGACAAAAGTAATACCAGAATGCATAAGGCTCAGATTACTACAACAGGAGCAGCAATAGCAGTCAGCAAATCAACAGGTGCAGCACGGATGATAAAACTTGCTAACATGTGGATCAATGAACCAAAAGAGCCAGAACCTCAATATACACAATTATGCATCACTGCCCAGAAATCATGGTAAACAAATGAAGCCATACACAGCCCAGAAACTAAAGAAGCAACTCAGAAATGGTAACACACACACCCCTGCAAAACAACAACCCAAGCACCTTACCCAAGCATGCTTTATAGCATATTCTTGACAGGTAATGGACTAATGGTAACACAAAAATAGATAATTAGCAGCTATAGCACCAAACAGGTTCAGAATTCAACACAAACTGTTGCTCCTTTTCGATGCTTAACAGCATTCAACCAAACAGGTTCAGACTTCAACCAAAAAAGTCCGAGTTCAGAATGTGGGATAACCATTAACCTGTTAGCATGACACATTGCCAGTAAGGCCAGACGTTACCAGAATGCACCAAAATAGGCTCAATTTGTTCATCATTGCCCCAATACACAACCAGTAGTGTTAATTTAGGAAACATAAGCAACTTGTGCTAAGCAAGAGGCTATAACTAGCTACAACAATAGCAACTACTACTGCCATAACAACAGGCTTAACAATGGATAGAACTGGAACTCACAAACAAGTAAAAGTATTATCAAACTTCCAAGGAAGAACAGGTATAAGTTGCTACAAACAAGTATTTACAGACACCAAGGATTGCCTCCATCCATTGGAAACACAACAAAAACTGTGATATCATGAAGCACCAAGGAATGCCTCCTTCCATTGGAGACAATAACAAAATAAAGACATTAAATCAGACATCCAAGGAATGCCTCCTTCCATTGGAGACAAAGCAACATAAAGCAATTCAGGCTATAAAAACACTTGCACACAATGGTTCCAACAAGGATCACAATATCAATAGATAATTGGCTTAGATAAGTATCATCATAGCGAGTTACCAAGGCCTTAGTACCTAATTGGCTAATTCAGTAGTGGTACTGAGTTACCAAGGCCTCAGTAGTCCATCATAGGCTAAATAGGTATATTATCAAAATGGCTCAGCAAGCATCATTGCCAAAAGGCTCATAATTGATAATCGGCTCAGGTATGTTTCATCATAGCCAAAAACTGAAATGGATGCAACATTAAGTTGCCATTTAAGACCCTCATAAGTTGCAAATCACAATTCAGCTAATTTTGTAAGTTTTAACATCGTGATAAGGGGTTGTGTCTGTGGCTTATTCATTTCAGACTAAAACAAGACACACACACACACACACACAACAAGAACAACAAGTGAAGCGGGGGCAACATCATGTTGCCATAAGTTGCCACACCCACACACAACTGAAGTGGGGGCAACATCATGTCACCATAAGTTGTCAACCCACTTCAGTCCACATACTGAAATGAATAAGCCACAGACACATAACCCAGCATAATAAATGAATAATAGGTACAAAACAAATGCCATCAATCACTATCTATATCGGAGTTTGCATAATAACCTCTGAATTCATCTTTAGCTGAGCCTTTTTCAATTCCAAGGCGTGCATCCTCCCAATCTTTCAAGCACATGAGACAATCTAAAATGTCTGGAGCTAGTCTGTTCCTCTTCTCATCCAACACTCTTTTACCTGCACTAAAAGCAGATTCCGATGCCACTGAAGACACATGAGCTGTTAGTAGATCACGTGCCATGATTGAAAGAATGGGATAAATCGTTTCGGTTTTTTTCCACCATGCTAAGATATCAAAATTAATCATGTCATTCGCACTAACTGATTCTAGGTCCAAATATTTAAGAAGTTCATTGCGTGAAGTTACAGTGCCACTTCCTAATCCTAAACTTGAACTAAGCAAAGACCAAGATGCATCATTACATGTAGAAGAAGAGGTCAAAGAGGCAGCAGTAAGTGAAGTAATTGCACCAAACTTAGATTCATATCTAGCATACATGGCATTCAATAACTCAATCACAACATCAAAAGAAGGTAAAGTAGTAATACATAAATTCGTACCAATCTCTCTTAAGAGCACTGAAACACCCGCTACCTTAATCCTAGGGTCCATTACCGCAGCTAACATAAATAGTGGTAGCATTTCCTCGAAATATTTTCTAAAGTTTGCTTCCATATCCACACAAGCATTTACATAATTTGGGCGTGCCCTATAAGTACGAAAAGTGAGACTGATATTGTAGAGATGATTAAGCACAACACAAGAACTAGGATAACGAACAGCAGAACAAGCTAATGTAGCAACATAAAACACTTTAAAAAAATTCATGAACTCAAAACCAATTTTCCAATCAAATGAAGATAAAGAATCACTACGATACCTCTGGTTAACAAAAGCAGCTATCACATCATTATATTTCCTACAAGACTTTAACATAAGGTAGGTCGAATTCCAACGAGTCACAATATCAGAGTTCATTTGTTTTGCTTTCACATAGTAACATGTAACACACAATTTATCAAATTCTTGTTGCCTAGATGAGGAAGTACCAATAAAAAGAACAGCAGCTCTAATTTTTGAAATCTGTGGTGCTATATGTTTCAAACCATCTTGCACAACCAAG
>JAXBDA010003127.1:0-36919 GCA_036023075.1 Gaultheria prostrata | reverse complement strand
GGGGGCCTCATGTTTTCAATCAATTTGATTTGATAAGGTCATACCGTAATCATGCCTTGGTGACACGTCAATTTTGTGCCCTATTCCATGGGAAAGAAATTTTCATAAGGGAATTTCTCTGTACCCGAAAATTAGGAGAGAGAGAGAGAGAGAGAGAGAGAGAGAGAGAGAGGAAAATGTTTTCAATTTGATTGATAAGGTCATACCGTAGTAACCATGGCTTGGTGACACGTCTTATGCCCTATTCTATGGGAAAGAAATTTTCTTATGGGAATTGGTTCTCTCTGTACCCGAAA
Source organism: Gaultheria prostrata (assembly GCA_036023075.1). Lineage (NCBI taxonomy): Eukaryota > Viridiplantae > Streptophyta > Magnoliopsida > Ericales > Ericaceae > Gaultheria > Gaultheria prostrata. Next base: position 36,623 of record JAXBDA010003127.1, on the reverse strand, counting down.
ATTAGGGAGCATATCACGCTTAACTCTATCTTGGTTTGGAGACACTTTCAAACTCAACACTATCACATTGAGGTCTCATATAGTTTTGAACATGTTTCATTATTCGTATCAGCATTTTGCTCACGGCACTATTGATTATGGAGAAATGCTACGGTACACACCCCCAAAAATTATTCCATATGAGATTTTGTGGCTAAGGGCGTACCGTATGCACCCTCATACGAGTAGTCAAAAAATCTCATATAAGTCCACAAAATCTCATATTTAAGTCCACAAAATCTCATACGGTCAAATATGGTCAAATATGAGATTTAGTGGCACAAATATGAGACATGTCACATCAATACATATAAGTCACAAAATCTCATATGACTAGTTACATAATCTCATATTTGTGCCACAAAATCTCATATGGATCAAATATGAGATTTAGTGAATTTTGTAATAATAATGTATTTAATCGATTATTGAACCCTATAGAATTAAGAGAATAGAATGTTCTTAGAATAAAGAATATTGTATAAATTATACAATATTATTTATTATATTATAAGATTTTTTTAATTATTTAATTATTCGATTCGGATTATCTTCTAAACCTTACTATGAACGATATGACAAAGTATAGGCGGGATTTGAACCCGCGACCTCAAGGTTATGAGCCGAAAATCATGTATTGGTCCAGATAAATCCATTATATGTAAACTAAGAAATAAAGAAATCGAAATATCATGACTTTGTTGATCTGAACAGGAAAAAAGAAGTGACTTTCTTTTTTTATGAATTGCATTTTTGTAGCGGTGCCGTCTGCTAAAATTTGTCTTTTTTTAACGCATCTACCTACATAAACCTAAAGCTAAGCCTTTTAATTTTAAGAAAGGCACTTTTCGGGATATTTTTCATCAACGGGAACTAGAGGCGTATATTAATGACGTGACATGTCTCATATTTGTGCCACTAAATCTCATATGGGTCAAATATGAGATTTAATGGCACCAAATTGAGATTTTGTGACTTATATGTATTGATGTGACATGTCTCATATTTGTGCCACTAAATCTCATATTTGTGCCACAAAATCTCATATGGATCAAATATGAGATTTAGTGGCACCAAATTGAGATTTTTGTGACTTATATGTATTGATGTGACATGTCTCATATTTGGTGCCACTAAATCTCATATTTGATCCATATGATCAAATATGAGATTTTGTGACTTATATGAGATTTTGTAACTAGTCATATAAGATTTTCTGACTACCCGTATGAGGATGCATTCAGTACGCCCTTAGCCACAAAATCTCATATTTTGAATTACAAAATCTCATATGGAATAATTTTTGGGGAGTGTGTACCGTAGCAACACTCCCAACAACAGGAGCAACACCAAAAAGCTCGCACAAAGGAAACAAAAGACAGATCAGAATTCAATTGAAAGGGAGGCCCCTTCCTCTGACACGTCATCAACATCAATCTCCTTTTGAGTCTCTTCTTCAGAAATTACATCACCCTCCAATTCAATGTATTTCTTCATATTATAGCTCTCTGTTCCATAATATACTACGTCCAATGAAGCACCTATCTCCATGTCCTTACGAGCTTGCTTGATTAACATGGATTTCCTATTATTGATGTCACGAGATGAGAGAGAAGAGAAAGAAACCTCATTTTCATTCAGATATCAATGCACATTTCACGGATATCAATATACTTTCACGAATATTAACACACTTTTCTCAGATATCTATGCGCTATTGGTCCTGTAATAAGAGTAACTCAACGTCGGCTTCACCTGGATACTTATGTAGCAATTTGTGGGATTGGATATATATTGTTTTCTTAATTTGGTGGGATTTGATATATATTGAATCACAATAGTTATGGGAGAAAACAATGGACAATTTCAAATTCTCAAAACTCAATAATCACAGGATCCCATCAATTGTGCTTCCATATTTTACGGATGAGATCTCAAACTCAGATAGATATCATATAATCAGTCATTATGGTAAAAAAATAAATGGAGAACAAAAATCATGGTAAAATTTTTGTAAATTAAATTATCATGGAAAAAGGAAACATTGCATGGACTGACTTTTTTCAATTTACGGTAGGAACTCCTGAATTTATGGCACCAGAGCTATATGAGAAGGAATACAACGAATTGGCGGACATATATTCTTTTGGGATGTGCATGTTAGAAATGGTTACGTGTGACTCAGGGACGGAGCCCGGATTCGGCCACGGGGTGGCATCGCTCAACAAAAAACTAGTTACATGTTATGCGGAAAAATATAAAGAAAAAAATAATTAGGAAGTCATACAATTAGGTATTGTTATATATGGTCTTTTTTATTTTGAATGGTAGAAGCCTTCTCCAACTCTCTTATAGTATTCTAATACTCCCTCCGTCCCAAAATGATAGTCCATTTTGGGACTGCGTGTCATTTTCAATGGCTTATATGTTTTAATGTGAACCTCAAAAAATATGCATTATGGATCTTGTTTGATAGATCTCATTAAGAACTTTTATACGGTGCAAAAAAAATTCAAAAATTATTTCGATAAATACGTTATTTTTTAGTTTGAAAATTGCACGTAATTTCGTAGTGGACTATCAATTTGGGACGGAGGGAGTACAAAACATTGCGATATTAATTTTTCTTGATTCCAACCGACAATGCTCTAAATTGCATTTCTTTTCATTTTTTGTACAATGTCTTAGGTTTTTTTTTTTTTTGTATACTCGTAAATAACTAGCTAGTCGAACCACTTTATTATAAAAAATATTGAGAAGTTTGAAGTTTTATGAATGCCGGAGCCAATAGAAAATCTCTCTTTTGCTCTAGGTGTAAAAAGATTAGTCCCTAAATTATTCACACCCCCATGTAAATTGACATGTTTCTGATTTTCTTTTCATTGTATATTTATATCATCGTAGTCTATGAAAAATATGCAGTGAAAATGCTAAACTTAGGGGAAAAAATTAATATTTGTATATGTCACGCTCCTCTCCAAAGAAAATTAACAAACCTTGAGAGAGAGAGGGAGAGAAATACCTCAGGTGGGGAAAAAAAGTGAAGTTCTGTGCGGGGGACTTGAACCCAGGTGACTGAGGAATGGAGGCAAGCACTTAGAACATGGATGCAACTCCTGTCTTTGGTTAAATGTTTCCCGTTTTTATATTTATTACTCTCATTCTTCTAGAATTTTTTTTTTGGAACGGGGGGTGGCACGTGCCACCTCCCCCACTCTTGGGCTCCGTCCCTAAGTGTGACTATCCTTATATTGAATGCAAGAATCTAGCTCAAATATATAAGAAGGTTACCTCGGTAAGAATAGCCATTTCTCATCATCATTCATTTCTACTGGTTGGTAGACAGTTGAAAAATTGATATATACTGCAATATGTAGCGGGGCAGGGTATTAAACCTGCTTCTCTTGGCAAGGTGACTGATCCTGAAGTTAAAAGTTTCATTGAAAAATGTTTGGTCCCAGCATCTCAAAGGCTGCCTGCTATGGAGCTGCTTAAAGATCCATTTCTCTAGTCCGAGACTTTGAAGGAGCCGATTCTTGATCCTTTACAGATACCCAACAAGGTTTCCAGATCATCAAGTACATTGAATTTTGGGCCCCATTCCATGGATATGGATCTTGAATATAACCACTCTGCATGCACAGACTCCAACAGCGGGAGTCCACATTATCCAGTTGTAGAATTACAGAGGATACATCAGGACAATGAATTCAGATTAACTGGGACAAAAAATGATGACAACACAATCTCGTTGACCTTGTGAATTGCCAACTTGAATGGTATGTCTACATTTGTTAGTTCCTTTCCTTTTATAGCAGATAATGTCTTTGTTTTAATAGCAAATAACATCATGCTTTACATTGATACGGACACTGCATTCTTAGTTGCTGGGGATCGAACAGCTAGAGTTAGCAGATCATAATGTGGCATTCATCGCTGAGTTCATTGACTACTTGATAATGAGAATTAAACCTGATTGGAAACCTTCATCAGATAAAAATTTAAGTGGAGTGGGAAGTCCACATATAGGGTCGTCAGCGCTTTCCTATGACCTAAACCATTCGGCAAACCTTAGTGATTCAATTTGTCCCACCCAGTTACCTGTTAAGCAAGAAGGTCACGTTCAAGCCAATGAAGGTAGCTTGCATAGCAACTCAGCTTGTTCTAGTTCTTTTGAACTTAATAGTTCTCCGAGTTTGGCACATTTGGGAGTTAATGAATGACAAGCATCATATGCTTCTGAGGTGATGGCTGAAGAAGTTTCTACCAAGAATTACAAAACAGGTGGATCTGTTGATTATGGGATTGGTGAAAGTTCAATAGGCTTCTGAGGGTATGATTCTTCAATAGGCTTCCTGGGACTTGTACTTTGACAAGTTTAAATTGTAGGAAACTGTAGTGGTGGAGAATTGACGCATATGAATGAATTTGGAAAGAGCTTAGAACTGACTTCTATTGATTTGATTTGACTTCCAGAAGAAAGAACCTAATTATATTGTACTCCTCCCAATTTGTTTGCTCACTACAAAACTACGTGCAATTTTCAAACTGAAAAATAATATACTTGGAAAAATAATTTTATAATCAATGTGGATCTTGTTTGATAGATCTCATTGAAAACTTTAATACGGCGCAAAAAAAATTCAAAAATTATTTTGGGAAATACATTAATTTTTAGTTTGAAAATTGCACGTAGTTTCGTAGTGAGCAAACAAATTGGGACAGAGGAGTATGAGAAATTCCGAAAATTGGGCCAACCTAAAAGGATCCTCATGCAATAGCAATAAATGGCCATAAGAGGAACAGGCGGCAATATTCACGCCATTGGTCTCCACATTTCTCATTCAAGCACCAATAAAATGTCAACGTCGGCTCATCAGCTGACCAGATCTGAGGTTGCTGGAAAACAGCCTTCCCAAAACTGCAATTTGCATGTACCAGCAGAATAGGAGAAAAATGTGAACACAAATTAAGCTACATACTGTGACATCTGTTTTAGTTCTTATGGTCAATGTAAAAATAACTCCGTGAACACCAGATTAAGGATTCTGATAAATCCTATTACTATTTCCCACTATGGCAAATACAATCTAATAGAAATACTGATAATTCAAAGATATCCACATTGGTTTCTTGGACATGGCAACATCAAATTGACTCTTGATCAAACTGCTAAATAACCAATGGACATGGCAACATCAAATTGACTCTTGATCAAACTGCTAAATAACCAATGGACATGGCAACATCAAATTGACTCTTGATCAAACTGCTAAATTTTTCTCCTCAATGTTGGATATTTGTCTGTTTCAAAACAAGAAAATACTAAAATCTTTGCTAGGAAATTCAGCCAACCTCCATATAACGTGCCGTGCACCAACCTGCAGCAAAAATTATTAGATAGAATCACAAATTGTAAATGAGTTTGTTTACGTGCATGTAAAATCACTTTCATCCGCTTTTAACCCGATCCTATCCGCTACTAACATATGTAAAATAACAGTCAATAGGATACTATTATATCAATGCTGAGGTACACCCTAATACTTTATCCCCACCTATTTATAAAGAAAAATCCGAACTTACCTTAGTAACCCCACGGTCCCCACCTTATTCCATTTTTCCGTCATTTTATTGGTGTTGGAATGTGGGGCCGGGCTGTGACCAAATCGGTCGCCCACTTGGGCATGACCCGGTGACCCATATACAGTCCTAGCTTATCTTGGAAATAAGATGAAAGAGGTTGAAGTAATTTTATTCTCTTAGAATTATAAGACTTCTAAACCATCTGAATACTCTCTTTATATAATTCCTGTAGGATATTCACAACGTGTGATTCAACAATATATTGAGTTCTAAAAAACTCTCTCTACCATTATAGAGCGATTCAAAGCTTTTGCACCATGGAATTGAGGGTGGAACTTCTCGGAGTATCACTCCATCGCAGAAGGTTGTTGCTCTCTAGAAGGTCATCCGGAGTTCGTAATCCATCCGCCTAAATCCAGTTTGTTTAAAGGTCGCGAAACGTAATTTGAACCACTCGCTTCTGCATTTGTTATTAATAGTTTACAATTAGGTTAAAGAATAAACTATAGTTTGATTTTCGTCAAGCGAATATTAGACAAGTTATAGTAAAGAAAAAGAGTCTCTAAATTGTTCAAATAATGGAGTTTTTTAATCTGATCAACCCGCTGAGTCGAAACCACTACTGGGTTGGCAGCGGGTTAAAAGTTCATTAACCTCCTTTACAAATATTATTGTCAATTTTCCTCTTGCTTCTAGTACTTCTTCTCTTGCTTCTGGTTCTACTATATCTTCAGTTCCTGTGACTATGTGTTCTCCTACTTAATCTTCTTCTTTCAATTCCACTGATTTCATTATTGAGTCATCTCCACTTGTTTCTAGTCCTGTCATTACTCCAATATCTTCTTCACTTATTTCTGCTACCAATACACATCACATGGTTACAAGGGCTAAGCATGGTATTCATAAACCACTTCATCCTTTGAGTTTAACTGCAATAGTTTCTGGTCCTTCTCCTACTATTGCACCTTCTTCACCTTCTACTATTATTGGATCCTTTGAGTATCAAGCTCTTGTCAAACAGGGTACTTGGGTACTTGTTCCTCCACCACCTAAGGGTCACATTATTGGTTGTCAGTGGATCTACAGAATGAAGAAACACTCAGATGGCAGTGTAGCTAGGTACAAAGCCAGATTGGTTGCTAATGGGAATCAGAAAGAAGAGGGGCTTGATTTTACAGAAACTTTTAGTCCAGTTATCAAGTAACCAACAGTTAGGATTGTTTTTAGCTTGGTAGGCACTAATCATTGGGATATTAGGCAGTTGGATGTTTCCAATGCCTTTCTTCATGGTGCGATTGAATAAGAAGTTTTTATGAGGCAACCTCAAGGCCATAAAAGTCCTTCTCATCCTCATTATGTATGTAAACTCCACAAGGCCTTGCATGGCCTAAGGCAGGCACCTAGGGCCTGGTATTCTATGTTTTCTAGCTTTCTTCTTCAACAAGGATACACCAATAGCAAGGCTGATTCTTCTTTATTTACACTCTACAGTGTTTCTCGAATTATCCTTGTTCTTTTCTATGTGGACAACATTCTTATTACAGGCAGTGATGTTACCAACATTGATCTCTTGATTTCTACACTTAAGACAAGGTTTATGATGAAGGATTTAGGTCTACTCAGTTATTTCCTTGGAATTGAGGTTCAAAAAGTTCAATCTGGCATGTTACTTTCTCAAACCAAGTATGCCTTGGATCTTTTATGTAAGGCTGGTATGCAAGACTCCAAATCTAGTTCAACTCCTTCTGTCAAACCTCCTTTGTCAGATTTGGATCATGACTTTTCTGACTATTCTTGATATAGAACCATAGTTGGTTCCTTGCAATACTTGACCCTTACTAGGCATGAGCTGTCCTATGCTGTTAATGTTGCATGCCAACACATGCATGCACCCAAACAATGTCATTTTACTGCGGGTCGGGAACCCCAATGGTCACGCCCATGGGGGGTTGCTACACTGGTCGCTCCTTCCCACCCTTTTTTGTAGTTCAAAAAAAAAATACAAATCTCACCTTTTTGGCTTCCAAGGGAAGCTAACATGTGTCCAAAAAAAAAAAATCTGTGTAGAATATACTCTTTAACATGCACCAAAAAAATAATATTTGGGCCAAAACAAATTGGGCTTATTTTCATGGGCAAACCCAACAAATCAACCCCTTGCTCATGAAAAAAAAGAAGAAGAAGAAGCACCTCGAATTCCATGCAGCCCCTCACTCAGGTGTCTCGCACATCCCTCACTAGGGTGCCTCGCATCCCTCATTCAGGTGCAAATCCAAAACATTGGCAACCAAATTTGTTGCAAAAGAAACTCTTTTTAGCACACATTTTCATTTCATCAATCTTTTGAGCCACTTCCTTTTCATCTTGCTCTCCACACATAAAGATTCATTTGCGTGCGCTTTTACATGCCACACTTGTATAACCTGACGCCTCTCTTTTTTGCTTGCTTGGTGTCCGACATTTGCATGCATTATCTCAACACGCAAGCTTATACAAATTTCCCACCATCTTGCTTTGCAACATCACCTTATCATTGTTGAACACTTCAAAAACTCTATTTGTTGATGCAAAGCTGCAACCATTTGAGTCTAACATTCCCAACGAAATTATATTTTTCCTCAATCCTGACACATGTCGAACTCCGGTCAAGCTCACAAACATTTCATCGGCCATCCAAAAACGTACTGTTCCCATGCCAACAACCTTATTCACAGTGTTGTTTGTAATCCTAACGGTACTTCCATCACAAGCCTCATACATATAAAAATATTTTCTATTTGAACAGATATGAAAAGAACAACTGGAATCCATAACCCAAACCAAAATACTCTATACCTTAAGCACATCTTCCTCATTTTCGGTGAAGCTCTCAACAACTGCCGCGTCTGATTTCTCCTTCTCATTCTTCGCTTTGAGTGTTGGACAGAACTTCAATATGTGTCCCTCTTCTTCACAAAAATAACACTTCCTTTGTCAACCCATCGCTGACCCCCTTGTGACTATGAGCACCCCCTTGGCTTGAACCCATTTTGCCTTTTGGTCGTTCCCCCTCTGGCTTGACTATCACAAGATGCAACCATAACACACTTCTCCAATATCTTTTCGCTCTCCTTCCTACGCATTGACTCATGGGATACGAGTGTAGCAATAACCTCATCAAGCTTGAGATTATTTTTCCCGTACATCAATGTAGTTTGGAGATGCTCATAAGATGGCAGCAATGAAACCAGCAAGATGATTGGCTTATCTTCCTCCTCAATCTTTGCACCAATGGCTTCCAACTCCGTTAGTAGCCAATTGAACTCATCCAAATCCTCATTAAAGTTTGCCCCTTAGGACATATTTAATGTGTATAATTATTTCTTTAATGACAACCGATTCGTTAAAGACTTGGACCTTGTACCTAGCTACTCTCCAATTTCGCCCAAAGTTTTGCAGGATCTGTTTCGTTGATGACTTCCTGGAGAGTGCTATTCCCGAGATACAACTGAATAGTGTTATTTGATATCTCTCTTATCTCTTCCCTCTCTCATTCACATAATTTTTATCGAAAACTGCTCGGATCAAATAACATTTTTAGTTTTAGGGAAATCGGAAAAGCCAAGTTGTGATTGGTGGTGTCATTCAAGGAATTTTTTTTACAGAAGATAAGTTTTGAATATCTACCAAACATCGGAAAATAGATATGAAGAAATACTTTTTTGGCAAAATCTTTTTCCAAGGAAAATATTTTCTATGTAAAATATTTTACATTGAAATAAATGGAGCCGTAGGCCAAAACAAATTGGGCTTATTTTGATGGGCAAACGCAACACGGTTTTCTACTCTCCTTATTATGACAACTGGTTAAAAAAAAAAAAAAAAAAGCCAGGGAGGATCAATATGCCTTTCATGTGGGCTGAAAAATGACTACTAAATGAAATGGACGTTTCAATGAGTTTTACTTTCCATCAATTATATTGGATCAACCTAACCTAATGAAAGTAGGTGAATTTTGACAGCAGTGACACTCGAGTCTAGGCAAAGCAATAGTCAAAATTACTAAAAACTTTTCTGGTTATGAAAAATCATTAAGAATAAGAATACTTAAAGCCGAAATGAGATGTTGAAAACACAAGCTAGGAAGATACAGTTGAAAGCAGGTATTAAGTGGTGGCATTAGAAAAGTTAAGAAGTATGCGTATAATGTCCTTCAAAAAGATGAACAATTGAGGACACTCATTACCCAAAAAAGGGAATTGAAGTTCACACCCCCATTTCAACATCTGCACCCCCTTTTTGTTTTTATTAGGGTGAAATTACCTAAACTAGCCCTCCATTTTATAATCCATTGGGGTGCAGATGTTGCAATGAAGGGATATTTCAATAATTTCACCCTAATAAAAATAAAAATAGAGTGCAGATGTTGAAATGAGGGTGTTAAATTCAATTCCCAAAAAAAAACCTCCCTTAAAAACCATACCTAATAAAGTCTTCAATTTTGGCTTCTCCACAGCTTATACAAGCTAGTGGTCAAGTGAACACCCAAGTAATAATTTTAGTTTGGGCTTGCTTTGAACACTTAACTTCAATAATACTCTTGAACACCCAACCCACAAACAATTGAACAGTAGTTAGCCATAAACTAAATCACTCATTGTACACAATGGTTTCAAAATATGAAAAATCGTCGAGACAACTGTAATATCTAATGTATTTTGTTGATTTTGGGTGACATTGTTGATATTGATAAATAAAATTTGTGTTCTTATAATCGTGGTTTCTAGGGACAGTAAAGAGGATTTTTGAACACCTTCCTAAAAAATTTTGGAGTGACCACTATTGCTAACGTTTATATAAGGGAAATTTATTGAAATTGTCCATTTAGTTTCACCCCTGTCTCGATTTGGTCCCTCTTTTTTCAATTTCACTCAATTGAACCCTGTAGTTTCGATTTTGTACGAATTAAGTCCAATAGATAACAGAAGTTAACAAAGTTAATGGAAAATCCCAATTTGGGAGTTTTTTAGGAAAAAACTGACTTTTCACCCTCAATCCCGCCCAAAACAAAAATCCTAACCACTTGGTATCCTTTTACCCTATCTTTTGTCGTCTGAAATGAAAAAAAAAAAAAAAAAAAAAATTATTGGGATTTTTTTGTTTATATATTTATTCAATGAATATATTCTTTCAAACATGTCCCCAACATGTCGTGTCAACTCAAGAGTCGTGACAGCAATCATAGCAAGCTGTACTATCATCCTATGTACAATAGAACACAAACTGAATATCCATCATTCTTAACCTGAACACCAAATAAAAAATAAAAAAAACAAATCTGATATTCAGAGCTAATAGTTACAATCGCTTTTCTTGCCCATAAATGCCCGAATCCTACTTAACCAACTTCGTAAACCCAAAAAAAATAAAAATAATAAATACAAACCTAAGTAAACAAATAATCAGAGAAGGTGTTGTGATTGTTGCTAGAAAAAGTACTTCGCTTTCTCGTATTGTAATTGTTTGTAGAAATATTATTTAACTTAGGTACTAGTACTTTTTTGGAGACTTCTCTAGTTCTCCCTAGCTAACCACCACATTCTTCCATAGATTAGATATATAGACGATTCAAATCCCACCAAGTGCTAGGCAGTCTGCACTCCCTTGCACGGGTGATCAGTGTTTAAAGCATCCCCTTCCTCTTAATTGGTTAGTAGTAGAAGAAAAGAATTTGGCTTGTCCAAAAAAAAAGAGATACTCTATATTGGATTCCAAGTAAATGATATTTATGGCATCTTAACTCATATACATGCATGTTTTTTTCAGGGACGGAGTTAGGACTTTATGTTTATAATGGTGAAAATATGTACTTAAAAAATAAAAAGACAAACTGCATTATGAGGATGAAAGATGAGAAAAATCTAGTAGTGACAAGTCTATATAATTCGGAGATAAAAAATTTATTTTCTACACAATAATTATTATACATGCATGTTTTTTCCCCAAGATTCGGTAAGATAGATATACTAAAGGTGCATCAAGTCCAACAACTATCATCACGCTTTATTTACATTCTTTTCTTTTCTTCTCATTCAGCTACAACTCTGGGTTATAAGAATCTTTGCATTTCTGATATTCTTCAGTCCTATCAAAAAAAGAATAACATAAGTACGAAAGAATCTCTCACAATTTTCAAATAAAATACAGAGAGTGCAATAGAAAGAGCAGCCCGGGGAATTTTCAAAAGTACTTGTCCAGTTTCTTGGTTTAAATAATCTAGAATTGAACATCCCACAAAAAGGACGGTTCCGGCTCTATTTGGTTGGTTCTTCAAACTAAATGCGTAAGGGAACAAATGAAAGCAAAAAGGGGAGGGCAGAGAGCATCATTTTCTTTCGGGTACCATTGCGCCCGTTAAGGATACAAAAAAATACATTAATTGGGTCTCACTTGTACTATAAAGTACATTTTTAAAGTACAAGTGGAACCATACCTTTTTGTACCCTTAACGGACGCACCATAGCACCCGTTAGTATTTCCCTTTTCTTTCAACAAGCAAAGTCGGAAGCAAGGCATAGACAGCAAGGGTACCACTAAATCCCTTTTGTGAATTTCAATTCAAGTATCTCTCTCATTATGGAAAAGTGGTTTGTGGTGTTATAACATATGTAATTGTGAACCGTCAAAACAAAGGGATTGTGAGCCGCCAAGAGGACAGTAGTTGCAATTAATTCAGTGTTCGACTGTGATTAATCTAGAATTTTGTAGCACTGTACTCTAGCCACAGTTAGCATATTGATGTGCCTCCAAAATGACCGTAGGGCACTCCTTTACGCTTCCGAATTCCTAAAGAACGACCTCAGCTGATTTGTTGTCGATACCTATCTTGCCAGGTGAATGAATTTTTGACTTTTTGATTAACAGCATGTGCTTTACTGAATCAGATTCTTCGCCATTCCTCCCTCTGTGTGAGTTCGTGTATGACAGACAGCCAAAGGCATGATTCATGCTTGGTAGGTGATCATTCCCATTAAGCTATATATATAGATCATACAACATCCTTTCATTCAAGTGCTCATTTCTCTCTCTGTTATTTCAAGATACACGCACAAATAAGCCAGCAATACCCTCTACACTACAAGAAATCATGGCAAGCCAGCAACCCCCAACTCGCCCATGGTTCCGGCTAGCTTCAATGGCTCGCCCAACCTCTGCCCCAACCCCTGCCCCAACCCCAGCACCAGCTCCATCTGCTGCCCCTCAGGCTCCCCAGCCAAGGCCACCATTTGTCCGGCCCACATTCCCCCAATCATTTGTTACACCAACAACACAGCCAACTCAGCCACCACCACCTCAACAACCTGTTCAACCACCACCTCCACCCTCAGCACCTACTCCATCTCCACGGCCAGCAATTCAAGCACCTGTCCCACCACCACCTGAACCACGACAGCCAACACCACCTCCTTCCCCCATTGCTCCACCACCACCACGGACTGCCGTGGCACCACCTCCAGTGGCAACAACATCATCTGTCCCAACATCACCTATCATAAAAACATCTGCTCCTTCCCCAAAATCATCAACAACTCTTCAAATTGCATCTTCTTCATTGCCCCCCTCTCCAAAACCAAGAGCCGCCTTTGTTCCTTCCTCTCCTCTGCCAACTAATCCCCCACCACCAAAACCAGTGTCACCATTCCCATCAGCAGCAGCACCATCACCTTCAACTGCACCTGTCGCTGCCCCTACAGCCACCGTGATTGCTCGATTGCCAACCCCAACACCATCCCCCAAAATTGGTAAATTACCTCAACCAAAAACCCCATCCCCACCCCCTAAGGTCCCATCTCCTCGTATCAATCCCCTTGCTCCCCCACCATCTCCACTAACACTACCCCCAGCCCAATTGAAGTCTGACATGGAAAACCATCCCAACATTCCTCCAGAAGCTGAGCAAAAAACTATTCTTGTCCAAGAAACCATTGGAAGTACACCTAAGGTGTACGTCAGCGGGAACCATAGCCCTGGAACTGCCATGAATGGGAAGCAAGACCTAACTAGAGACAAGAAAACAAAAGAAAATGGCAACCATTACAAGAAGCTATCCGATTCTGAAGAGTTCGGGATGAGGGTCATCACAATTGCAGGTGAAAACAAAGGTGCAATCATGGAGTTAGGCCCTACCCCTAATTACCGCAAGAAACATGAGTTTGGTGGCGGAAATCTTCATGGCCTTCACATGAAAGGCGATCCCAGAGGTTCGAGAAGTGGTGGAAAATTAGGAAGCAACGACAGCAACAGCAGTGACGAAGAAGGGAGGATAAAGAACAACGGAAAAAGTGACAAGACTCCTGCGGCAATTTCATCACCTCCATTGAAAGCATTTATGAACAGCAACGTACAGGGTGTGAACAATTCAATTCTCGTCAATTGTTCTTGTACTCACCATGACCCTGGTGTCCACCTCTCTCTTTCTAGAAAGGCCAATGCTGGTGGCGTCCATGGAATACAAATCAAGGACCGCACAAACGGCTAACGTATTTATAGAAAGAAAGAAGAATAAAAAGAATAGTTTCATGTACTACAATAATGTGGCTGAGAGTATGTAGTGTTTTATGGTAAAAGGGACATGGATATGGATTCTTCCATTGTTGCTTTCCTCTATCATGGAAGGTAACTGAAGATGGGACATGGCCACCTTGGCATAGTACTAAGTTTTTGCCTTAATTAATTTGCATCAATGAAGAGATGTTGATAAGTAGGGAAGGGACTGCACTGCAGGCAGCTGGCATGGTTACTCATCATTGCATGCGAGAATGCATATTGTGGCCAAATTTAGTTTCCGTCCTTGCTGTTTTGTTTTAACATACATACAAATGGAAGAGGCAGATCAGATATCATCAGAGAGAGAGAGAGAGAGGGGGGGGAGGGAGAGGGAGAGAACAGGGTTCTGCGGCTTCTGCCATTTAATCCCCAATACTTTCTGCAATCATTTTGACAAGCTAACTTCACTATTCACATCATTCTTAATTTGGGCATCTTGTATTAACATGATAAAAGTATCTAAACTCTCTGAAACATATATTCGCTTGATATTAATATCTATTAGCATTAGGTTATTTGGCTCAAATTAATCGTAAGGAATTTTCGAAGGCATGATGCAAAATTAACATAATCTCAATACATAGAACCATCAGTTATGATCGATCTTACCTATGAATGGTGCAGTTAGATTGCAAAACAGTTAAATAATCTCAATACACAGAACCATCAATAGGGCTGCAAACGAATCGAGCTGCTCGCGAGCCGAGCTCGAGCTCGAGTTTTGGGCTCGTATAGTAAACAAGTTCGGTAAAGCTCAGCTCAGCTCGTTTATATAGGCTCGGCTCGTTAAAGGAGGCTGTTTAGTTAATTATCTGGCTGGGCTCCATAAGGGCTCGAGCTCAATTTTGGCTCGTTTACTAAGCGAGACGAGTTCAAGCTCTACGAAGCTCGGCTCGATCGGCTCGTTTGCACCCCTCCGTCAAGGTATGAGATCTTACCTACGAATGGTGCAGTAAGGTATAATCTTACACTTAATTATTGTAGGGAAGGTCAGCATATTGTCCTACGTGGAAGAGTCCCACGTTTGACCCCCCCCAATAAGGTGATGACAGATGTCATTGCACCCTCGCGTGACACGTGGCGTTTCACTGCGGTACACACCGCTCGAAGACGTCGGCGCGCTACCTGCGCGTTAACTCCCAGTTGCGCGCCTTTTGAGGTCCAGCTGAGGGAATCCCCCTTTTATGACCATGGGCCATCCATACACGGAGAAAAGCCCATGAGTCTCATGACTGGCGCAGCCCAGATAAATGGGCAGGCGCGCAAGAAGACAGTCTGTTTTAGCCCAAGTAATCATACTTGCTCTGGTCTGAAGGCAGGACCTGAGGGGCCCCCTGAGGCTTGGTTGCGGTATAGGCACGACCAAACAGGTCATGACCTTGCCCACACGGGAATAAAGGGAGATCTTGCGGATTGGTGGCTATAAAAGAATAAGAGGTTCTCTGCGCGAAGCGTGGAGTAGCGCGCTCGATTAAGCCGCTCGGGTCAACCGTCCAGTGGGCGACGTCACCCGCGCAGTCAGGATGTATGGAGGGGACACGTGCTCTCATGTTATAGGACGATCGCCTGGCGCCAGATCATTGGCTCAGGTTGCCTATAAATATGAGACATTCCCTCACATTCCCGAGGTTGATTCTAGAGAGAGAGGTGGACAATCACTGACTTGGAAGGAGAACATTCTTCCCAGTGAGGTCATTCCATTCTCTAGGTCATTCTTGGGGCTGCCATAGACTAGTCTAAGTGCTATCTTCTGCCTTAGTCTCTTCTGTACACTCCTGCTCTGTTCTTCACCCTTTCTCTTGATCACTCTATTCCCTTTCTGTCGTTTATTGTTAACTATTTTTGCCTCTGCAGCTCATCCATCACAGAACCTCTCTTACAATTATAAATTGCACACTTAAAATATGTATGGATGCCCTGACAACGCTTTTAGGGATATGAAAATCCTTTGGGTCATCTCATGGCTGAATTTAAAACTTTAATTTATTGATATCAAACATCAGCATGCATCTTTCGAAAACCAACTAAAAGGAGTTGTAAACAGGTACTTCTAATAGTTTCTTTTGGGGATTCCACCTAAAAAAAACGAATATACATTCATTGCACTTTTGAAAACATTTTTATCCAATCATTATTTTTTCTTACTTTTTTTGTACTACTAATTTAAATAAGGAAAGGTAAAAAAGGAAATTCATTAATTGTTACTCATTTAGTTTTCAAGTGGGACAAATTTTTTAGACCGCCAAAAAGTTTTAATTGAGACTTTAAAATGGGGCCGAGGGAGTAATTGATTTTTACGCTCCATTTTTCATCATCTTGCAATGTGAATTTACAATGCTGTCATTCAAAGAATATATAAATGAAAGGTTAATCTTGTAATTTAACATGTTAAAGACAAAGAAGAATGTGGTTAGAGTATAAAAAAAGGAGGGCGTAAATAAGATGAAAAAACTCTATGTTTTTTTATCTCCATCATATATTAGTTGGCTTTTTTGCTGCAAATAGACATCTACTATTCTTGTATAACTCAAAGTTTCCTGATGTGTTTGACTAATTCTTCGGGACTCAATCACATCAGTAGAAGTCCAATAAAAATTTGAATAGAGCCCGGCGTATTTGTTGTGCCATAAAAATTGATAGCAATTGTGAGGTTTCGAACTTGACAGAACCCTAAATTTAGAAATCTTCACAACCAAACCAAATCCTTGGAGTTCCGGATCGATGTTTTGAATATCTGAAGTGGTTTGGTTAGATACTGTTGTTAGCACCAACCGGTCGATGAGAATGAAGCTCATACTGGTATATGGATTATTGATGTGGAATGGGTTACGATTAGATATACAAATTGAATCTTATTAATGCCCTACTGGCTACTGTACTGAAGAAGTATGCGTAAAAGTCAGAGAGATAGGCGTGCATGTGGAGGAGGGGCATGCATGCAAGTCACTTCGATTCCTGCTCCTACTCTTCCCAGTGAAGGTTTAATAAGGGTTATAATTGAGGAAGCCTGGATTAAAGAAACCCGACGGGCTGCTTTGGCATGGATATCTCTTACTAATTGACGGAGCCTGGATTAATAGGGAGCCTCCCCAACGAATGCGAAAATCAATTTCAGCAATTGAATTCTGCAAATAAAAACTCCCACAATAATGCTGAAATGAATTGAGGTGAAACTCCCAACATCAATATGAATTTTGAATCTGCCATTCAATCTCATTCTTGAATAATCATGTGCTACGTTTCATTCATACCAAACGTAAACACAAAAGTTGGAATTTCCAAATTTCTGAGAAATTTCCGAATTTCACGTGCTACATTTCATTCTCCCTCCGAACACCCCGTTCCATTCATACCAAATTTATGAGAAACTTCCAACATAAACACAATTCCATGTGTTCAATCCACGTACATACTTTCCTTTGCTAAACAATAGCCTGTCAAGGTTGTAAGAAAACCCTTGAACTACGTTTGGCTTGATCCCAAACCATGGGTACATAGGCAGCCTAGATTTTATATCTAGGTTCAGCCCCTAAAATAAATAAAACAATAGTTGGAATCAAAGGGTTGTCTTTTGAATAAAAGATGTAATTAAGATATATGTTATATCATGAATGGGTCCGAACTATTTAATAAAAACTCGTGTGTTTATTTTATGCGACTGGTCCATGGGATTGTGTTTAGCAAAAGAATCAAATTTTCGCCTAACAGATCTCATGGGCAATCGCCATTCAAGGAGCCAATGTAGCTTCATTTGTTGGTGTGATGCCAGCGCCTCGTATGTAAAACATGATTGTAATAGAACACCTGTAGATTATCTTTTCCTCAACCATTGATGCTACCCTTCATGCTAGAAGAACAATACTTGCAGAAGATTAATCACATTACAACTATTATATTTGGTTACGAAACAGAAGGAGAGCCTTAGGTCATGGGAGTTTGGATTGGTTTGTAGCACGAAAATTAGCAGGTATGCTTTATAGCTGTGAATGAATCAATGATGAGAGAGAGAGAGACTCAGGTCATGGGAGTTTGGATTATGGTTTGTAGCACAAAAACCAGCAGGTATGCTTTATAGCTGTGAATGAATCAATGATAAGTGAGTGAGTGAGAGAGAGAGAGAGAGAATGTTTCACTTTGATTGATAAAGTCATACCGTAATCATGCCTTGGTGACGCGTTAATTTTATGCCCTATTTCCATGGGAATGAAATTTTCCTATGGGAATTGGTTTCTCTCTGTACCCGAAAATTAAGGAGCATATCGCGCTTAATTCTATCTTGGTTTGGAGAGAGAGAGAGAGAGGAAAAAGTTTTCAATTTGATTGATAAGGTCATAGCATAATCATGCCTTGGTGACACGTTAATTTTATGCCCTATTCCATGGGAAAGAAATTTTCCTAGGAATTGGTTTCTCTCTGCACCCGAAAATTAGGGAACATATCACGCTTAACTCTATCTTGGTTTGGAGACACTTGGGGGGGGGGCGAGGGAGGAAAAAATAAGGTCATACCATAATCATGCCTTGGTGACACGGCAATTTTATGCCCTATTCCATGGGAAAGAAATTTTCTTATGGGAATTGGTTTCTCTCTATACCCGAAAGTTAGGGAGCATATCACGCTTAATTCTATTTTGGAGACATGTTCAAACTCGCTACTATCACATTAAGGTTTCAGATAGTTTCGAACATGGTTCAGTATTCATATCAGCAATTTACCCACGATTCTATTGATTATGGTCAAATTAAATGTTTTTCAGAAATAAATTCTCGATAGGGCCTACTGATGGAGTTTTTTGAGTTGCATGTCATTGTGTAGCACATATTTGGGATTGGAATGGAAAATCCTATAAACCTCGTTCTAGAAGTTGTCCATAGTTTCAACTTATTAAGAAAGGAGCAGTCAACTTCTAAATGAAATTGGATGTTGGCAAAGCTTCTGATCAATTTGTGTGGTGTTTCATAAGGGAAATTCTTTTTTGGTAAAACTTTCCTAAGCTTTGGATGGCCATGGTTGTCTTGCGTTTCCTCCTCAACAATAATTATCAGGACAGACCCTGCGACATTCTCATCTTATGTTTGGACTATTTATTTGTACATGGCTACCACTGAGGGGTGTAGAATTAATTAAGCATTAAATAGGTATTTATGTTTTCAGTATTCATTGGGCAAAAGAAATTTTATTAATCTCTGAAATAGAAATAAAGATCAAAAGGAACAAGGGCAACAAAGCACCGAAGAACCCGAACACTAAAAAACAACGCAACAACACCACAATCTGAAACAGAAGCCGAGCATCGAAAGAACCCCAACAAAGCCTACCACCAAAAATAAAACCTACCATCCACAACAACCAAAAACGACATCCACCAAAACAAAAACAACAGCTGAACTGCATTAGAACTCCCGGAAAGGCTCAACCTCCAAAACAACCAAACCATCAAGAACCATCCAAACCCAAACAATCAACAACAGGAGGATTCGGGGGTGGTGTTGTCCCTAAAGGAACAATATCTATGTTGTCCTCCCAAAACTACGTAATTTTGATCCATTTGGCTGGAGGGACAAGGGAGCTGTTTGGCCTCTATTTTTCCTCGTTTCTCCTTAATTCAACCCACCAAAATGACGTCATTTTTGGTGGTCCAGATAAAAACCCAGCCATGAACGTAAAGCTGCTGCTACATTGCATTCCAAAATTATCTTTAAGCAAAAATCTGACTTCAAGGTTAATGTTTAGACAATAATACTAGGCTTGCCGTCAGATGCAAGAAAAAATAAAACAAATTCATCATAGTAGCATTTAGCTTCTCAATAATAAAAAAACTTCACAAGTTTTAATCCTCCACAAATCCTCATAACCAAAACAAATATCCTCCAGTAACTTAAACATCCCCCCAAAAATGACAATCTCCTAAAAATCAATGTTGCGACGGTGGTTGTGAATGGACAAAAAAATCAATAAACTCATCATCATGGAAGTATTGCTTGGTGTCCATAGGAATGTGGATTGACGAATGCCTTGCTCGATCAAATGTCATCTCCTAAAACAAAATAGCCAAGCGTACAAAAGGTAAGATTTTAATATAGCAATTGGAACCGAACAATAATCGAAACATAAGTACACTGAAGATCTCTGAAACTGGTGCACTGCAAGATGGTTGACATAATAAATGCGTTGTTTGTGGATAATAGGTGTTTCGCCATCTTATATTAAATATCATCAGATAATTATAATACAGATGTTATTTTCTTCTTTTCAAACTATAGACGCTATAAAGATTAAAATCTTATTGAAGATGGACTTTGGAGAAGTACCTCTGCACCGAATTGTTGAATGTCCTAAGAAATTTTTGAAACATTTGTAAGTAGAGTGCAGTAAGTACATAGAGTTTTGTTGAAAACAAGTTAAATGAGGCATTCCATTTCTAAAATAACTTGGCATTCAAGCTCTCACTAATCACGATGTATTTGGGGGAAATAGGGTTTTTGTCTGGGCCACCAAAACGACATCGTTTTGGTGGGTTGAATTAATAAGAAATAAAAAAAAAACATGAAGACCAAACAGCTCTTTTGTCCCTCTAGCCAATTGTCCCTCTAGCCAAATGGATCAAAACTACGTAGTTTTGGGAGGACAACATGGATGTTGTCCCTAAGAGGCAGCACCACCCCCGAATCCACAACGGGAGCAACACCAAAAAGCTCGCACAAAGGAAACAAAAGACAGATCAGAACTCAAATGAAAGAGAGGCCCCTTTCGTCTGATACGTCATCAGCATCAATCTCTTTTGAATCTCCTCTTCCGAAATTACACAACCCTCCAATTCAATATATATTTCTTCATATTATAGCTCTCCGTTCTATAATATGTTATGCCCAGCAAAGCACCTATCTCCATGTCCTTACGAGTTTGCTTGATTAACATGGAATTCCTATTATGGATGTCACGAGATGAGAGAGAATTAGAAAAAGAAACCCCATTTTCATTCGGATATAAATGCACATTTTATGGATACCAATATACTTTCACGAATATTAACACACTTTTATCAAATATCTATGCACTATTGGCTCTATAATAAGAGTAACTCAACATCGGCTTTACCTTGGATACTTATGTGGCAATTTGACACCCAAACTATACTCCCTTTTCAATACTCCCTCCGTCCCTTTTTAAGTGTGTTACCTAGGAATTCCAACTATTTTTCTCTCACATCAACTTTTACAACTTTTACATCTACTTTCCATTACTTACCATTATCAATATAATAATACCCACTAACTTTTTAAAAAGAAATCTACTTTTAAGGGCAAAATAGGAAATATAGCCACTAACTTTTCAAAACACACACTTATTAAGCGACAGCCCAAAATGAAAATGTACACACTATAAAGGGGACGGAGGGAGTAGTGTTTGTGATGAAGGGATAACAATTCACTTTCACAGAATACCATTTTCTCGAACACCGATACATCTTTTTACACATTATTCTCCGCTGGCATTTTCCTTTTCAAAATTATATCCTATTTAACACGAAATTATTCTTTGGCTTCACTATCATTTCACCATCATTTAACTTCCAATCTAACATGTAAAACGTTGTACCAGTCACCACCATGGAAATTAACAAGATGCCAAAACTTGCATAGAAATAAAGCTCTTATTTTATTTGAATTATCCATCATCCTTCGGACACTCTAGCTCTTTATAAAACCCTACTCTCTCATTTCGGTGTCTAATAGTACCAGATTTGCTGTGATTGATTCCTTGGATATTTGATCTGGGAAGGAATGATGGGAAATTTGATGTTGTTAGTAAATACTATTTCTCATAAACCATTTCTCACGAGTGCGCTCTTCCCAGTGAAGGTTTAATAAGAGTTATAAGTGAAGGTTTAATAAGAGTGATAATCGAACGAGCCTGGATTAAAGAAACCCGACGGGCTGCTTTGGCATGGATATCTCTTGCTCATTGATGGAGCCTGGATTAAAGAAATCCGACGGGCTGCTTTGGCATGGAGATAGCTTTCGATGATTGAAGGAGTAAAGTTGCAGCAGGAGGTTGTAGTTTTGGGCCTGTTTCTTCCGTGGTGCAAGGAGGATGGCAGGAGTTGTGTTAGAAACGCTAAACAAACACTATAAAACATCAAAGTTGGCCCATGGTACTGCTGTATAATACTGAACCTGGAGAGGAGCCATAAATTTGGCCTTTCCTGCTGTAGGATGAGAGAAGAATGATTACAAAAGATAAACAAAAATAACCTTAGAATTTACCCAACAATAACAAGTAAAACACAAAACAATGTCCCTTGAAACTTGAAACGACAACCCGGTTGGAGATGGCTGAGTCATCACAAAGTAAATTAGCCAATGCAACGAAGCTCGTATACAAAATTGAAGCTCATCTTCGTTAACAAGCATCACTTGAATGCCTCGCCAAGGCCTTGCGGCATTCCCAAGCTCTGGGCAAGGTTACTCATTCTCTCTTTCATAGCCTGATAAGAAAACAAGAAACCAATTTTCCAGGTGCAATTCAGTCAGGAAAGGCAAAACGGAGAAGTTCGGATTGATCAATAGTGCTCAGGACTATATCAAATCTCACCTGGACACTCTTCTGGTGTGCATCCTTGTATGCCTCGGTGACCAAAAGGGAGACTTTCTGCATGCAGTTGAACAAATGCCAATAAATGTCTATATTCTTGCGTTTGTTTCATGAATGTGTGCCCATAACATTTACTCTAGATTTGGTTATACAACTCGTTTGAACAATGATGAAGGCAGGATTTGAAAGAGAAAGGTTAAATGTAAAATCAGGCTTTGTCTTGGGCTTTCTTTTTTGCGTTTGAGTGTCAGTATCTCCTACGAGAAGATAAAAACAACGGCTGTATCAAATTAATCATTAAAGATGGCTGTATCGTTAATGATTAATTATTAATCTTTTATTCCTTTGCAGGGAATCCCAAGAAAGAAATCACTGTACTCCAAATCACAATGAAATTTCAAAATAACATTTTTCCGCAGGACCTCCCTTCAGTATGGTCACCGCATAGAGTTTACCACCCACTTCGGGGGATGGTCCGTGTTTTCCGCAGGACCTCCCCTCCAGTATGGTCACTGCATAGAGTTTACCACCCACTTTGGGGGATGGTGTGGTTCCTCTACGCCTAAGACACCAGAATATCGAACCATGAACGAAGAAAGTTAGTGCATTACTATTCTCATTAACAGTATATAACCATATAATTCGACCAGCTTTGACTGCCGGGCCATTGGTTGACAAAGAAAGAAGATCAAAATATGAATCTTGCATTAACAAAAAATATGAATCAATAGAAAATTAAAACTCCCTGTAATGAAAAGTAGGCATTTAATTATCCAGTTTCATGATATTATGCAGTGGAATTTTACTTTAGCTAGAGTAATAAAAGAATGATAATTGTTTTATGAGATTCAGGTAATAAGGTGTATGACGCGAGACAAGAAAGAGGGAGAAGAGAAGAGAGGCACACAAGGATCAAAACCCTAATTCTCAAATTCTCATTAAACAAAGTCCAACGATTAGACCATAACTTGTAGACTCGTAACTGTAACGGAAATGAAAGGAAAAATTAAAAATAACCTAATTAAATACTAAATTGCCTCCTATTACTAATAATTAAATTGCCTCCTATTACTAATAATTAAAATGACAAAATTATCAAAGACACTAATTGGACAAAAAAGATTTAATTGTATGCATCGGGCGCATGAAATGACTTTTACTTGAGGCTTCCTAAGTGGACACCTACGGTCCAATCAATCAACGACAGTTTAAGCAGCTGATTTTTTTAATAATTTGTTCTCGAAAAATAGTGGTATTGAAGTGGAACATAGAGAGAGAGGGACAATACCAAAACGGAGTATTGACGTGGGAAAAACACAAACAAGCCTTTTACACCCCTGGCCCTAAGTATGACATGCAACAAATAACAATGACACTGAACTACTTCTTCCCCATTTTTAGAAATATTTTTTTTATCCCTTCCTGTGGTTCCCTCACAATTTTAGGGGTGTCAACTCAAGGCAATTCCCCCATGGTTTGACCCTCCTACATAAGGAGACATCCTCACATACATTCAAGAATGCATAATCCTATGTTCCAACAAGAACAAAGCTTCTCCTCTGTCCTCCCTCGCTTAAGGGCCCAAGGCTGTCTCTGCTCTCACCACCTCGACCTTTTGATAGTCTTAAGTCACTTTTGTGCCTAGTGTTTACTCTGGAGTAAGGTGGGGCCCAGGGCTTCACCATCCAGACATTCTCTTTCTCAGCTCCTTCCTTGGAGTTAGCAGCGCAAGGAACAGAACTAAAGCTGTTTAGGTCTAGACAACTTCCGTTAGAAAAAGCGCCAGAGTTCTCTTGCCAATATAGGAGAAAAGAGAGAAGAAATCCCTCTGTTCTCCATGAAAGACTTTTCACACCAAACAGACCCATTCCAGCTTTGCCACTATTGACCAACCAAAAAGTTAATATCGCAAAGCGCTAATATATCTTCTCTTAGCCTTAGATCTAGAAAATTGAACACAAAATCCAATATTCACTAGTTTCGACTCATATGAAAGATAGAGAAATGCAAACATCATGCAATCTCCTTTGTTTTTTTAAAAAAAAATTTATTAGCAACAAAAAAGCTGGGATTGCTT
The DNA here is from genome assembly GCA_036023075.1 of Gaultheria prostrata. Classification (NCBI taxonomy): domain Eukaryota; kingdom Viridiplantae; phylum Streptophyta; class Magnoliopsida; order Ericales; family Ericaceae; genus Gaultheria; species Gaultheria prostrata. Next base: position 11,740 of record JAXBDA010003127.1, on the reverse strand, counting down.
TCGTGTTAGATATGTAATGCATAATGGAAAACCACATTCACTTACTTCAGCTCCTAATTCCAATGCAGCCTCAGTTATCTCGGTGCGCAAAGGCTTCTGGTTACCAGAAAGTGTTACCTAAAAAACAACCCAATGAAAATGTCAAGAAGCAGCCCTTCTGAACATTGAAGAAAAACCCGTAATACTACCCATACTAGTCAAAAGTTACCAAAACAAGACTTCTAGCTATCCACAGTATATTCACATTTTCTTTCTTTAGTATCATTTATGCAAACAACATTGTAATATAGAAACAAATAAAAAACAAGAAGAAATGCAGTCGTGAAGAATAAGGAAGTTACCAACGCACCTAAACACGTATCCAAAACTAAGTTGCTGAAACCCTGAATTGGTCAAAAATCAACATCCCACAGTCACAGTGAAATGTACTCACTTTTACCTCTGAGCTTAAGGCAGGAAAAGATACAAAAATAAAGGTAACTGGATTGCCATTCAAGTGTTGTCCGCATGTGCAAGCAAATATACATTACAGCCAATGTGCAAATAGCAACCAAACAAAGTATCAAAAAGATAAAACTGATAGATCCACTTTAATAGTGACAAAACATGTGAATTTAGATTGGTAACATGGTCAACCTATGCTAATTGAACCAATTCAAAAGTAAACTTATTTACCGGCTCTGGTAACCTCTACTTCTAAAATGAGGTTACAGAAACTGAGCAAGCAAATCATACCTTTATTAGCTCACCTTCACAATAACCATCAAACTCTGCTCTGCAAACAGAACAAAAACAGCAACTGTAAGGGTGCAAAATGGCCAAAAACTAATACATGCATACAGCACAGTACCGAAGGAGTCATAGATTTAGAATATACGCATCAAGTTCTTTCTGCACACGTACTCCTTCAACTTGGACTACCATCTGGGCCTTTTTTACAGTCTCAAATAGATTTTGCATATCACCGAACATTCCAGCCTATATCCAAGTAGCACGAATAAAGATCAGTATCCAAGCATATAGAAACAGAATTAACTGTAATAACTCTATAACAATAGCATTAAAGGTGGAATTGACAACAAGTGCATATCAAGACTGAAACTTCCAGTCTGAAAACTGGATTTCGATAAACAAATTTAATGAGTTAGAAATTATTATCAATACCCCATCCCCCGAAGAAAAAACATTAACTGACAATAACATGTTCCAAATTAAGATAAATGAATGGTTAGTGGACATCACAGCCTCAACTTACAGATAATATTTTCAAATAGGCCGTACATGATTCTCTTTTTAAGATCAATAATCTAAGAAGCACATATATTGGCATGAGACATAAACAAAGCCCCACTAAGCATGCTCACACAGCAATTTTAAGATACATTTTCATTAATGATACAGTCCGCCACAGCATGATCTCAATTTGTGAACCATACAAACTCAATCCATGAATTTTCAATGATTAGCACTGGATTTGAGGATCCACGACCTAGTTCGCGGACATAAGTGTCAGTGTCATACACTGTACACAGACAAAACCCTTTAAGACATATGTGCACTTGCTAAACAATGATAATATAAGTTATGCCTTTTGATACGGAGAAGATTTTCTTTCTGCGAATGATAATGTTTCAGGCATACAAAATAGTAATGCATAAGTCGGAAAAATAATCAGTTCCAGGGGAATGAAAAGGCTAACAAATATTGTTGTTAAATTGCTACTCTGTTTTTCATGCTGAACTAGTTAAATGCATTGAAATTTCTCTTCAACCTTTCCACCATCTTAAATGCTGGAGTCATACCACTGAGTGTACGGCTTCTGTATGTGCTCCAAACAACATTAGGAAAAAAAAAAACAAAAACAAAGAAAGACATGCTGATTACACTGTTTTATTCTTCTGTTTGCTGCCATAATGATACTTAAGGGAATAAATCAGAAACCAAATTTGAGAGTAGACCATAAATTCCAGAGTTCCAGCAGAGGACTTGATTATTGATAATGCCTCTATAAGATGACACCAATCACCGAAATCTTATATCAAATTTTTTTTGGCCGAGTGATAGAATGTTAGTATGTTAGTGTAAGTTAGATTACTACGAGGGCCAACCTCCTGTCCATAGGAGTCGAACCCTACACCTCACGCTCTAAAGGAACACTACACAACCATTGGGCCAAACCCCAAGGTTCAAAATCCTATAACTAACTACGCAATACTTGTTCTACCATAAACCTTTCCAAGCCCAGAAAGAGGGGGAAGGCCCATTAGATTAAGACTGTCAAGCATGGAAGACATCAATGTACGCTTATAATTCCAATTTCCAAGTAGAATGCATATTGACCATCAGTCCCAAATAAAAATAGGAATCGCTCATCACAAAGGAGGACTCATTCCCAATGTGTCAAAGAATATGGGTTGTAGGGGTGAGCAAGACCCAACCCAACCCGCGCACCCGGCCCGATCCTACCCAACGGGTTTCGGGCGGTTTTGAAGCACCATAGGGTCAGGGTCGGATTGAAAAATTAGTAACCCGGTGTGGTCGGGTCGGGTCTCGGGTTGAGGTATATGATGTCGGGTGAACCCGACCTGACTTGAATAGTTATATTTACCTTCAAAATATCAGAGACTTCCAGAGAATCAGTTCATTCCCACCCCTTCTCTCTCCCTCTTCCCACACCGTCTCTCTCTTCCCATCCCGTCTCCTTTTGTTCCAGACATCCACCGCCAAATCTACCCGCCGTCCCCAGCTTCCAACGCCGTCCATGGTATCTCAAATGGCACACCACCTTCAAAATATCAGATTCAGATCTCCTCACCTTCAAAATATCAGACGACGACGGCAACACAGTAGACGGCGACAGCAACAAAACATACAACGGCGACCAATATGTGATCTCTCTCTCTCTCTCTCTTTTCTCATGAAGTTGTGTCCCGTGTGTGTGGGGAACTGTGAAGTGTGAATGATTTCAGATCTGTAATTCATGTGTGTTACTTTCAAGTGTCAAGTGGAAAATCTAAGATCTCTCTCGTGTGTATGATTTTGTGATGAATCTGCGATTTCATGCTTTGTGATGAGCCTCTCTCTCTCTCTCTCTGGTCTGTAATCATTATGATTTGTGGACAACCCGACCAACCCGATCCGAAACCGATATAACCCGATCCGATTGGTTTATATGCTTGTTCGGTTCGGTTTCGGGTGCCATTTTTCCCAACCCGACCCGTGCTCACCCCAAGTTGTAGTGTATCAGCATCAACAAAATACGCTAAAATACCACAGAATTTTGGCTAGATGCAAATTTCAACTAAGATCTAATTCACGGACCTTTGAGGAGCCGTCACCACTCTTATCATTATTTTCCTTTTTGCCTCCGAATAAAGCATGTACACGCAACGTCCTTGGGGTCTTTGGTTGAGACAAAACGGGATAACCAGCAGGATGGGTGTATGGATTAAGTCTACCTGAAAAAGAAACTAAGAAAGATAATAAGTAGTTTCACACCACAATCATTTCGTAGAAACATAAAGTACATATTTTTTCTTGAACAGCAACAAAGAAAACCATGCAAAGGTATCATTGTATGAGGGTAGAAATCCTCATAAAAAAATTGTTAAAGAGCTTGGTCGCTTTCTGGAAAATCCCTGAAAAAAACTGGAAACGCAGAAGAAAAAACACAAGTTGTAACAGCTCGCTGGACAAGAAAATCTGCAACGATGGACCTATGAGAATAACAGTGCACAGAACTAGCCAACTGCATAACCAAACCCTAATGCATAAAATGCTAGAACCTTGAGGGCGTTGAGACATGCTTATTGTATGTCTCTCTGATGGTTATATACATGAGTTGTTGCATAAAGACACAATATATAGCCCTGCTTGTTTCTTCTTTGCGGCCCACTCAGAGAAACAACATGATTCAGCCTCCTTAATCTACCCCCAAAGAGGCAAGAAGTTAAACAATAAGGGACCTCAGTCATCCTCAAAAGTTAACTAGCATAGGTCATTAGTTACATACACTCATGAGGGCCCAATATAACTAGCATAGGTCTTTAGTTTTCTTAATTAACCCCATAAGGAATAGAGATCTCGTAAATAGTGAGCACTAGAGCTATGTAAAGATTTCAATAAAAATCTAAAGTTGAGAAAGAACCACCAACAATGATGATTGGTAGAGTCGCACCTCGTGGACTTATCTACACCAAGTCCAAAAAACTAACACGTTTCTGCAAAAAATATTACCCCATGGATAATACACTATGGAAACCATGGATGGTAATGATGTCTCTAACTGGCCGACTGTCCAGTGTTAAAGGGATCAAATTTCTTAGTTTGGAATTTTACAACATTATAGCCAACCCAACACCACCCTACCCAAAAAACAAAAAAACAGCAACACCAGCACTCAAGCAATTCCCAATCGACAGGTTATGGGCAGGGGAGGACTCAAGACTGGCCTGACCTTTGACAGTATATGCACAGAGTGGCTACTTCAAAGGGCTCTTATAAAGCAATGAGAAATTCAAAGGGTGCTTCACAACCAGAATTGGTCATAAAATACAGCAGCATGGCCCACTGTGTGAATTTTAGCATGGCACCTAGAAAAGTATGCATCAATCATGACCATGGGAATACCACTACAGAACACAAAAGAAGAATCTTGGGAAGACTGATTGGTATATGTACAGTCAGGGGAAAAAAGTTCGTAAATGAAAGAGTAATTGGTCTACGACAATGTAGATAAAAGTCGATGAATTACCGCTAAGGGAATGCTAGAACGTGTCTTTCATAAGTGTATAGTCAAATGCTAGGTACAAAGCATAGAAGAGTGAGATAATTAGCAATTTAGCATAGGAATCTAAAAGGTTAGTTCTAGTAGTATATGTTAATCAGTCTAGGGCAGACTAGAAGTGATGCATTGGGAAGAGCAAATAATGCTACATCTGTTAAGTTTGAGTCACCCAAACTCCATAGATCAGCCAAGATCGAACGAGGGCAGCCAGACAAGGGGTAATTGTCATGATTAGATGAGTATTGAAGACATGAATTTTACATAATGACAGGTCTGATAAATTTGAAGACACAGGCGAAGGACACATGAAAGGCACACAAGGTAACTGTGGTCAATCATTTTTGCATACATAGATCATAAACCAACACTATTACGTCACCAAATATAAAGCTTCTTCCTCCTACCATCCCCTTATTCATATCAGTGTTTTGAAAGGCTAAGTTGAGGCAAGAGGCTGGCCTCGAGGCCCGCATCAAGGCTATTATTGAAAATAGCCTTGAGGCCTTTGAATTTGTGTCTTGCCCTCCAGACGCTTACGCCTTGTCTATGGGGCGTTCACATTAGGTGCGCCTTTTACGCATTTTTATGCATTTCATGTGAGACATACACTTCTCACATGCCCCCATCCCACAAAAGATGAAGCCACCAAGTACCAAGCATTTCCATGTCAATCCATCCGATCATTATGTTTTGCCCCTTTCCCTTGGACTAAGAAGGGAAGGACTCTTCTCGGGAACACATGACCAATAGATCTTCACACTCTACCCTCTCTCAATTTGTTGATGTTGAAATCATAGAGTACCTATTGGGTATTATTTTCATAGAAACTGGGGTATTAAATATACTAAAAAGCAAATTTCTTGGTTTATAGGAGCTTCTATGAAACACTTAGCATTGTTACCACTTTCTCACTTTGTTGTAGTTTCTAATAATTTCATGTGTTTATTAAATTAAAATTCATCATCTATATGCCTACACCTCAAGGCCTATGACTCGCCTCATGAGCGGTGGAACACCTCACACTGCGCATTGACAAATGCAATTAAACTTCAAATGTTTTGAGAAGATACCATAAAGAAACGGGCTCAAGATCATTATTTTACTTGATTGTTTATCGCCAGAGTAGCCACAATAATTTGGGATAACATCCTCATCCTACAGCAGTACTAGCACTTCACTAACATCCCCAAGGGCATCTTTCTTACCATGGGCTCCACTTAATCCAATTCAAATGCCAGCCGAGTACAATTTTTATCTTAAGATGTTGTTAACAGCACCAAAAATTGAGATGCCTGCCTGCATTTCTGTCACTGAAATGTTGGACATTACATAGTGCTGCAACAAACAAAGCTTTTGATAAGCAGTTCGAGCCAGTGTCTTAAAAGGTCTGCGCCTCGCATGCCTAGGCGCTGGGGCGAGGCGAGGTGAGACGCAGTGAAAGGACCTTGGGGTCGAAGCAACGCGCACGTACATGAGGCGCCTAAGGCGCGCGCCTCGACATGAGGCCCAAGGCGCATGAGGCAAGTGCATCACGGTTATTTTCAGATCTGCACTCACATTAGTAAAGAATCCATCTCCAAATCGATGAGGCATAAAAGGAGGCGTAATGCACCGGCTAAAATCCTTCATGGTAAAGATGCTCTATCGATAACCTTAGAGTACTCAATCCACTTTAACCGATACACACAGCACAACAGCCAACTAATGAAGTCTATAGAACTCAATGTGCTTTCTGTTCTTCTTCTTGAAATAGTAGAAGCATTTATTTATGTTGCAAATTTTGTCTACATTAGTTCCAATTATTTTTTACAACTTGAGCCTCGCTCAGATTAGGAATGCTCCTCGCCTCACGTCTCGCGCTTAGGCTCCAGGGGGCTACGGAGCCTCAGTGCACCTAGTGCCTTCTAAAACGCTTGTTCGAGTCAATGGTCCTTTGGTTTGTCATCTAAAACAACTAACTCGAGCCTGAAGCTTTTGAACTGAACCAAACGCAGACTCAACTGAACTAGGCCGTTAGTGAACACAAACAAATGTATGCACGAAATGTTAGATAAGTTGTAGATAGACCCAATTATCCCATTGATGATTAATGATTTTTGTACGTGGATACTTGATTCATAAAACTCGCTAAAATATGATCATTTTGTCATAATTTCCCAAATCCATGTGCGTTTTAACCTTGGATTGATTTTCTGGAAACCGATAATCTCAAAACAACTACAACTGCGCGTGCGATTGTGTGCAAGTGGAAATGACAAGAATTAGTAAATCTCTGTGTGTGTGTGTGTGTAAACATAGGCAAGAAGCAATCAAAACAAGAAGAATGCTTACGGAACGAGAGTGAAGAGGAATTAGGGCTCTTGAGTTCAATTCGTCTGTGGCTATTGGAAAATTGACCGGCTAGGGCGCTGGTAGAGGCTGCCATTGATGCAGGACTTAAGCTGGGGGAGAGAGAGAGAGAGAGACGCCGAGGTGCGCTAAACGAGAACGAGGAGGTAAGAGGCAGAGGCTAAGTGGCGGAGACGCCGAGTTGGGGATAACAGTTTGCTTGGACGAGTTCTGTTATTTTCAGGGTTGTTTCCCCGTTTTATTCACTAAAAATTTATATAATGTCGAAGAATTATTTATTGTCCGGGATATTGTCACGTAGTACCCAACTCTTGAATCCACCTCACATTTATATATGTCGAAGAATTATTTATTGTCCGGGCATATTGTCACGTGGTACCCAACTCTTGTATCCACCTCACATTTATATAATAAATATGTGATGGGCAATGCCCAAAGTGCACCGTATAATTACGTGTTTATATCATTTATAAACGTTTAAGGAAGTGGTTTCTCATTAGTGTTAAAAAAAAATATGCTAAAATGACAAAGTGTTAGAAGAAGTTGAGGTATGTGAGGAGGTGATCTGTGTTGAAATCCGTATTAAATTCTTTTAAGGCATTTGGCAAAAATGGGAAACCACCCTAATGAGGCTTGGTTTGGCCTAAGTAGTAAACTAAATTTTTTTGTTTTTTGGTGCTTTAAATGTTTGTACTCATGTGTAAAGTACAAGCTTTTTAAGCACAAAAAAACAAAAAGTTTAGTTCACTACTTAGGCCAAACTGGACTCGGGGGGCGTGCTGTCCCTTAAGGGACAACACGCATGCTGACCCCATCTGAGGCATCCGTGCTCAGCAATCAACGACCCAGATCAGTTCGGTAATAAACGGTGCAGATCTGTTTGGGTCCGAACAAATTTGGGCCGTTGATCGCCGAGCACGGACGGCTCGGATAAGGTCAGCATGCATATTGTCTCTTAAGGGACAGCACTAACAAAAAACTCCCAAAAAAAACTGGTTTTGTTTTAACTCTAAAACCACTCCATTCCACTAAACCTGTTTTGTGGTTTATTCATTTTGTCTTTATTCAAAAAAAGGGAAAATTTCAAAATGCCCCCCATACTTTACACGCAATTACAATGTGCATCCCAAACTTCAGTTTATTGCAATTTACCTCCCAAACTTAAGCTCCGTTAGTCAAAGCGCATCCTTCCTTCCCAATCTGTCATCTCATTAACGGGAAAATCTGATGTGGAAGATAACGGTGTAAACAAAAACGTTAGAGGATATTTTGGAGGGTGTGGGTGATGACTTGTCCTAATTTGGAGGGAAAATTCTCCTCTCTCTACTTGGTTTCCCTCCAAAACCCACCTGCCCTATTAAAACAGAGCATCATACTGCCCTATCTCATTCCATATTTCATTCCCTCTAAAATTCATTCCTCTTCCTTCATCATCTAAAAACAGATCTTTGGCAAATGAACAGTAGTTGCAGCAACAACAGGAGGACCTACAACAGTACATTCTCAATGGACAATAATCTTTGAATCATATGTGGAAATCAGAAGTTGCTGCACACTTCTTGGACCGATCAAAACCCAGGTAGGAGATTTGTGAAGTGCACAAACAATGACTGCAATGATTTCGGTTGGGTGGATCCCCCTATGTGTCGAAGGTCCACTCAGATTATTCCAGGGCTGCTTAGGAAGATCAACAAGATGGAGATGAAGCTTCAAGAAAGCAAGGCTAGAGAGAAGAAGATGAAGATGTTTCTTGTTGCAACTTGGATCCTACTTGCTGCTGTGGTCTTTTACCATTACCTTTGAACAAAAAATGTAACATTTAGGAATGGCTAGCTAGGTGTGTGTGTGGCAGATTAGGGGTGTGTAAAGGAAATTTAAGGGAACATTTTGCAACAACATTAGTTTTGTTCCCCAAATATGGGGATGTGATGAAATATAAAGGAACATTTTGGAAGGTAATGGAATGGTAATGTGGTCTCTGTGATCTATGGGGATGTGATGATGCTCTGTTTTAATAGGGCAGGTGGGTTTTGAAGGGAAACCAAGTAGAGAGAGGAGGATTTTCCCTCCAAATTAGGACAAGTCATCACCCACACCCTCCAAAATATCCTCTAACGTTTTTGTTTACACCGTTATCTTCCACATCAGAATTTCCCGTTAATGAGATGACAGATTGGGACGGAAGGATGTGCTTTGACTAACGGAGCTTAAGTTTGGGAGGTAAATTGCAATAAACTGAAGTTTGGGATGCGCGTTGTAATTGCGTGTAAAGTATGGGGGGCATTTTGAAATTTTCCCTCAAAAAAAATTCGCAAATGTTAGTTTTGCATCAACATTTGCGAATTTGCAAAAATTTTTTGAATAAAGACAAAATGAATAAACAAAAAAACAGGTTTAGTGGAATGGAGTGGTTTTAGAGTTAAAACAAAACCAGTTTTTTTGGGGAGTTTTTTGTTAGTGGAACATAATGGTTTTTTGAGTTCAAACAAAACCAGTTTTTTTTTTAGCGGAACACCCCCTAGTGTCAGTTACATGGAGAGACGGCTACAATTCTAAATTAACAGACAGTTACATTCCAATGCACATGGACGCAACATCTTATTATTGTGTTCCAGAAGCTAGAAAACTGGATATGAAAAAACTGGAAAACAAACCAAGAACCCACTTCTAATGTTAAAAAGTTCAGTGATTTGACTCGTGAAAAAGAGAGAGAAAAGTGTTGCAAGAGATTAAAACCCGAAGAATACCGACAAAAATAAACAAGAAAACAACCATTAATGATTAAACCACCACCAAAAATTACAACCTTGAAAGAGAAGGAATAATGAAAACGGTGGCATGAGAAATTCTGTCCACACGGAATTTGGTCTGCTCCACATTATTCTTCTGCTGGGTTGTGTGTGTTGAATTGCGCTTAACAGTTCAGTCCCAACTAATCCGGAGCCCTACCATATCAGCCTGATATCCCGCATGTTTCCATCAACATGTAGTGACTGTCAAAAGAAAAATAAACAGACACATGATGAGAAGGATGCATACTACTATCAGTCTGTCGCGAAGACAAACGTAATGGAAGACATGTCATCCATCAAGTAGATGAATACATATCGAAAACTTACCAAGTTTCAATCCTCAGGTTGGTCATGTTCATATGAAGCATTTGGCTGCAAAGGCCCTTTAATACCACTTTTATTATCACCAAGAAGCTCACGGGCTGCCTTCTCAAGAAATTCCTGGGTAGCAGCTCGAACAGATTTTTTCTCAGATGACTGACATTTCCTCTTTTTATGGACACTTCTCTCCAGATACTTCATCTTTGGCCCCTCACCTTTACTTATATCCCTCATACTTTGCCTCTGATCTGCAAATATCAAACTATTTCAGCAAACCAGGATCCAAACAGAAAGAAAATCACCGCCATTCACAAGAAATTGATTTGGTTGCCTACCTGGGGTAAGACCGGGCAATGAATGCTCAATGAAACGTGTTGCTGCCTGGTAATTCAAGGTAGTGGAAGGTCTAAGCGGTGCTTCAAGGACAAATAGAAAATTTGTAATGCAATCAATGAGGATTTATAAACCAAATTCACAATAGCCGAATAAACAAAATTTCAATATAAGTTGAATTCCAAATCAAACATACATGTACAACCACCACAAATTCTTCATCAAACCCCAGAATTAAATTTGTGGCTAACTACCCCTCACATAATTTAGAAAGGTTGTCGCCATGTCATAGGAATTCAACATTTGGATTTCATACAAAGTTGCTAATGCAAAAACTAAACAAAGAATCCATCTTGGATTTTTAGCTGACCAGAATCTGAGGTGGTTTTCGCATGTTAGATTTGGTTTTCTCTTCCTTCCACAAGTACCTTAACAAGTCTTATATCCAAACAAAAGCCAAGGGAAAAGACGAGCCTACACCCAGCTTAATTTCCTAGGGTTAATCTAGGTTGAATTTGGACATCAGATATTGTGATCAAAACCCCAATATTCAGATCCTTTCAGCAAAAAATTGTTCATACACCAAACATATTGAGGGTTATTGAGGATATGAATAGTACCTTTACTCAAATCAATGAACCGCTCTAGTTTGTCCTGGTACAAGCTTAATCTTTCCTACATATATAGAAAAATATTAAACAATCTTGAGTTAAAAGACGAAATTCCAAAATCCATCAATTATACCAGACCCATGAGTCCCTATTTATTGACCAAAAAAGCACTAGAATAAGAAAACTACTGAAATCCCCAATTAAGAAAAACACATTTGAGCAAAAGATATACAGTAAAACATAACATAGAGTTCAGTAAACCATACAATCTCTGACTTCACAGCATGGTCATCTGGGTGAACTCCATTGCACCTTAACCTCACTGAAACCATGAATACAAGTACAATTAGATTTAAATTCAAACAAAAGGCCATAAGGAAACAAACCCATTAGGCAACCCAGCACTGTAAGGTTTCACCAAATCTACCGTCCTGGCGATATTATGTTCAACTACCAACACCTTGGCTTAATGCATCTCCAGCCATAAATCAAATCTATAATGACTCAATACGAGTAAAATCCCCTTAAACCCTTAAAACTACCCCCCC